>JAQGCA010004407.1:0-10364 GCA_034698945.1 Protaphorura quadriocellata
TTAAAATTACATATTTTTTTTTCAATTCAACACATGATCTAATTTGTTTGTTTGTTTGTTTGTTTTTTTATATATGCATCAGATGGCGACTCTATTCAAAGCCTACGCGAAGGACATCATACAAATGTTGGGAAGCACCGCTGTATCAGCCACTGCCGAAGCAGAAGAAATTTTTAAGTACGAGGGAGGGATTGCAGATGCGATTCCGGAAGATGGATTTGATTTAGAAATCTCAAGCCCTGGTTCTTGGAAAAGAATTCGGGTGGATAAATTGAAATACATAGCACCAGTGGTAAGCATCCATTACACATTTATGTCAACTACTACTACTGGAAAGCAACTCACTTTCTACGGGAAATAAACGACCATGACTGACCATGGTGTTGTCGGCAATATCAATTTTTTTGAACGGTTTAAATTACTAGAAGGTTTACTTGTTGCAGGTGTTTTGGGGTGACCTCCTTCGAGCTCTTTTCCCTGGAATCACAATCGCTGATGACACAAACATTTTGGTCACTTCTCTCGACTACTTTCGTCGTCTCTCACTTATCATTTCATCCTCACAAAAGAGGTAGTCCCATCCTAGAACCAAGAATTTATTTCATATGGCTTTGGAGAAAGTTAACTTTCACTCCAAGAATTTCCACATTGTTTTCGCCCTATGAGTTGCAGTGAAAATGGACTTTCACCAAACCGCTTAAGCCGTGCATAAAAAATTATTATATAATTTAAAGTGACTCTTTGATTGATTCCTAGAACTCTGAATACTTACCTGATTTGGCAACTGGTGAATAAATACGTGCCTTACATGTCCAAACAGTTCAAAGCCTCACACGAATCCTTTCACACTCAAGCCACCGGTACAATTCTATTCAAAATGGGTTATTATTGTAAATTAAGTTGATTTCTCCCACTTTGTTGTAAAATTAAATGTTCAAATTATATATTTATTATATCCTGAATGTAAAATCAGTCAAAATTTTTGTTGGGACACCCTGTACATGAGCAGGGCCATGAGGATTAAATCTTGCCTGTAAATGATGGATTCGAACGATAGTGGTCAAAATTAGTCTGCATTACCCTGTCAATTTCTTAATGAAAAGTGAAAATGTTATTGTTATATGACAGGGAGGAAGGAAGGTACCCCTAGATGGGAATTCTGTATGGACGAGACTATAGCCGTTTTCTCACCTGTACTCAATTCTTGGCTGAGCGAGGACTCCGCTCACAATGGAGATGTCACTCAGGTAAATCTACATTTCCGTCGTAATTTTATTCTAGCGGACATTGTTTAAATCGTACATTTTGATTATAACACAAATAGTCGATAGAGGGAGTGAGAAAGTAAAATGTCTCATTACTAAAACGATTCCAGGTGGAACAAATGTTTGGGGTCATTCAGAAATTCTTCTATTCCCAAATCAATTCATCATCAATTGTGGACGACAGGTTGAAGGAATGGGCTTTGAACAAGGTAATTGTTTAAATCTAACGAGGAAGCAGCGTAGTGGTACGGGGTTTCCATTTGCTAACGATAGGTCGGGGGTACCTAACTTTTCGTATACTGATTGCGTATCCAAGGGTTTCTCCCACTATAACTTTCAGAAATCAGTGAAGAGCCCATATTGGGTAGGGAAGTTGGGTACCACGAGGATGTCCAATGGTGATGGTGATAGTGTAGTAACATTCGTCAAAATGGGGCGAATTCTCAATCTTCGTAGTCCACGGACTTTTTCCCGTGTATAAATAGACGATAAACCATCATTTGACTCCAAATGTTCTACGCTCTTGGCGCTCGACAAAAGTCGGGGACCTAATATACCCTACGTTTCAATAATATCTGGTTTTTGACATGTGAAAGTGGTTCACGTTAAAACAGTTCCTTCATTTGTTAATTTTTTAAATATATTCTTAGGTTTTGTCGATGAAATTACAAGTGGGAGGAGGAAATATGGAAAGAAAGGACTTAATGGAGCTCTACTCACCTTTGCACATTCTCCCAAATGAATTTTTCAAAAATATTCTCTCCGCGGAAGCATTCGCTCTCCAAGTCCTTCTCAAATATTTGAAACCTGGTGTCAAAGAATTCCCTCCACTTCCTCTCTTGTCTCCGCACAATCATTTCTTCATTCCATTTATGAATGGAATCATGATTCCAGAACCAGAACTTCACACAAACCAATTATACTCTCAACACAAGTAAGTAATAAAATAGAAATAAGAGTTAAAACTACGGTTTCACTTTGGTTTAAAAAAGTCGGGTCTAAATGTTGACAACAGTCAAAGCTGAATTTCTTGGCCATAATAAAAGCAATTGTCTAACTAAATAAAATTAAAGGAGGTGGTACAAACCATATGGGGAAATGTACGCCCATGGAAATCGCTCCAAATTTTATGTTGTCGGCGGTGTCATCCTGAACCACTTGTGTGAAGTTGCTACCCTAAAAGTTTAACCGTTTGGTCTCTAAAAACTGCACTGGTCAGCATGTGAAGTGAAGGCCAGTGAAAGCAAAAGTGAACGTCGCCGTACGACACAGCGCTTTCTAACCAGAGTATTTTTAGCGGCCAACGAGACTTTTGGGGGTAGGACCTTCACAAAAGTTGACTCTGCGGACAACATATAAAGAATGGAGCGATTTCCAACGGCATACATCTTCCCATATGGTTCGTACTCCTCCTTTAATGAACTTGCTTTAATAATTGGACGAATCTGGGCTTAAAGCTATTGAAATTAATTTAATTTGTTTAAATAAAAATATTAAATCGTTAAATCCTATTTATTCAAAAATATCTATAGGTCAATTCTTTACGGAACGATTGGGGTTAAAATTGGTGAGACAATGGTGAATTGGTTTTGGTCAGAAATTGGATTGCATCCTGATCTGGTTGCCAAGGGGCGGACGAAAACCATCGAAATCCTTATGAATTTGGTTAGTTTCGTCTCACATTAAATTGTGTGTCTCACTGTTTATTAAAAACAATACAAAACATAATCATAAAATGTATATCTCACTATTTACAGTCTTTTTCATTAAATGTAAATGTCATTACTTAAAAAAATCTTTCTAGTCCGTACTTTTTCTGCCATGTCTGTAATATTTTCAGACGGGATATTCAGGAGATCTGGATTGTTTACCTTTGACCTCAGCAAATATGAGTTCCGATCAGATATACCTGATTGAGAAAACGTCATTGGAATCAGTTATTCATAAAATTGGGATAGACATAGCTTTGAATGGGATGAGGTCAGCAGGGTCACAGAATTTGACCTCATTGCCTTCTCTCAAAGCCTACGACCACAATCACATGTTTTTCATCTCTTACGCTCAGGTCTCAACATAAATAAATGAAAGCTGATCTAATTTATACCTGTATTATGATGTATACAGGGTGTCAGAGAGAAAGCGCACCATTCTTTGGGTTTTTTTCGTTGTTGGGTGGTTTAATCTCATTTCCTCTAATGTGAATTTTCGTAACTACGCAAAAATGTAACCAAAGAATCGTGCGCTTTCTCTGGGACACCCTGTATAAACAGAGTATCCAAATTGGGTCGGAACACCTCTCTAAAAATTGAAAGAATTTAAGATGCATTCATATTGTGTGTACATTTCTAGACTCAATGCTCGTCCAGAACGAAGGAATTCCGAGATTTGGAATTGTCCACGCACAATGGATTCAATCAAGAGGAAAGGTAAAATCAAGAGATTTTTTTATGTATTGAAAATACTCAAAATCTTATTGGTGCAGTGTAGTGAATACCGGGATGGATTATTCCAGAAGATCCCGGGTTCAATTCCTGAATTTGTTGAGATAATTGGCGAGTTTTAAATAATTTTAACAGTTACTTCTCTTAATTTCAGAGTCAAGAGCATATGGAAAGAATCCAAGACATTCAAGGAAGTATTCCAATGTGGAAAAGCTGGAACTGTTCAGAGATCTGACTCGTATTCAATAAACCAGTGATTTTATTATTGAAGATCCACTCGTGGATGACAAATTCAGGGAATGTGTACAAATTAATTAAATTCTTAAACCATACGTATGTGACTCTAATCATGGGTATATAACATTATTTTTTTATTATCAAAATATGGTCTTTTTCCTTACAACAGTTAATTATGAAAATGTGTGAATCTATTATTTGACATAATGATGTACATATTTATACTCAAAATAAATAGTTATAGACGATAACACGGACACACGTATTCGTAGTTAGTTTAATTATTTTTATTAGAATTTCAAGTTGAGTCAACTCAAACAAAGAATTCGTACATAAATATTATCCTGATAAAAATAACTATTTATTGTCATTGTAAATTATGCGCTTATGCAAATAAATAATTCTGTGTCCCTGTAATTTTGTAATTTAATCTCGGACTCGGATAGTTGTGTATTCTCTGGTTTAAAATAGATCATTATCTACTACTAGGGGTACTTGTATTATTTCTCATCGAATGCCTTAATTTGTTTTATACACATTTTGTACAACAGAAATATTCTTGCACGGATTTATTATATTTATGATTATGTGACATAGAAAATCATCTATAAATGTTACGCAGTTTGTAATGGCTAAGGCAAGGTAGGCTAATATGTCCCACTTTGGTCAGAGTGTGTCACATTACCCCACTGCTTGTCTAAAGAAGCACGTGACCTCCAAAGTACGTAACGCTTAGAAATGGCGGGTGGTGTAAATTGGCTTACTACCGACAAAGTGGGACAAATTAGCCAACTTTATTTTATACTATAAGTATTGTATTTGTTCCATTTAAGTTAATCCAGGAGCATAGCCCTAAGCCCAGTCCAAGTTTCTAAAGCAGTTATTTTAATTAGTGCTGGTGGGAGAATGAATCCATAAGTGCCAGTATCTCTCAATTCAATTGTGTAAGAGTATTTGATTCCTGCCGTTCCTTTTGCCCAATCTTGTGAAGTTCCACTTGATGTGTCTGGAAATATTATTATAATAATAATTTTATATTACCACTTTAAGAAAAATTAAAATATCATTATATTATAATCATACACATTAAATCTTCCCAATTTCCAACGGAATATCTTGTTCCATTAACTGCGAATAGAGCTTCAGCGAATGCATTGCCTTTGGCCATCTGAAAAAATAACTAGTTTTAGGGGAAGGTGTCCTAATATGCCACGTGTCCCAATATGCCCCGCCAATATTAAACTATATGACCATCAAAGCAAACATACAAATGGCGGTGGGACGTATTAGGACAATTTACCCCACAACATACCAATTCATCGTAGTCATCTGGACGGACACCATCAGCAAATGGTAAGAGACAGAACTGAAAGAATTAATTAGCCATCAGTCAATTAATTACTTAAAAAATTAAGTCAATAATAAACTCACTTGACTATAACTGTGAAAAGTTAAAAAGTATGTCCATGGGACATTTGTAGACAAAATGAATGTTCGAATCGCATCATTTTCAGGCTCAGAGAAGTTTGAAGGGCCCATGTATGTATCAGAACATTTATCAGGACTTGCTCCTGGCCCACCCCATTTGTAAGCTAAAATTATTTGTAAAAGTTGTTAATGAGAAATAAATTATTAAATAAAATAAAATGTATTCCAACACATACACCAATTTCTGTTTGCATCTACTCCACGACAACCCAACGGAGAAGCGTAGTCTGATCTGGTTTTACGCCATAATCTCGTATTTGTATGTGTGAATGCATATCCATCTGGATTTACATTTGGAACAATGTAAAAGTCATACAAGGATAATAGATCAAGATTTTGATAAGCATTTGTCGTCAATTCGTTGATAAAGTAAGTGACCTGAGTATGAAATCAAATAATTTAGAAAATGCTAATTTAAATCACTTCCTGAACGGGTAATTGAATCATACAACAGCTGGAGATATCCATTCTCGTGCATGAATATCTGAATTTAAAATAAAAAAGGTTAGCCAACGCAACAACAATATAACAGGATAATGTAATATAACGGGGCAATGTGCGACGCAACATTGAAGTATAACAGGATATAGAGTTTTCGGGATTTTTGATACGTAAATACGTAAAATTGTTTTCCGTAAAATTTTACGTATTACGTAAGAGAATTCGGGATTTGTCCTTTCGAAACGTAAAATATCGTCAGTCTAAAATGCATTCGCGGCAAATCCAAGTTCCGAAAAACAAAAGGAGTGAACATAAGCTCAACTGAACAATTTATTTTTTGACAATGATTACTTAAAAAAACATTTTCTGAGAATTTCTCAAAATTTTGAGAATCCCAAGTTTATTTATTCTCATGTTGTGGGAATAAAATAAATCACTGGTCTAACCAAAATTGAGGTGTCTGTGCTGAAGCGATTATAAGCAACAACAGGAAAAAGCTAATCGATTTGATGGGCTCACGTCACATGTAAAACCTGCTACTATACCTAAATCTGAATAATTGTTTGTGACCTATGACGTCTATGACGGATACAAATTTAGGCTTATGTTCAATCGATTAGATCCCACGATCTTCCTCCGATTGTTCGGCTGACCCGACGTTTCCTTCGATGTCTTCTTTTCCAATTCCTCACTGACCTTTGACTCAGCAGATGGTTGACCTTCTTAGTCCTCACGAGCTTCCTCCGTTTTTTCACCCGGCCCGACGTCTCCTTCGATATCTCCATGTCCAATTCCTCGCTGACCAATGACTCAGCAATGTTGACCTTCTTCTACTTCGCCACTGCACTGGCCAGACGCAATTCACGCAATCGATTCCTCTCAAAATTACCGGAGACTGGAGATGAGTCAATTGAAAACTAGTTCAATTTTCCCCCGAGCGCTTGTCACGTGCACATTCGCGCATGTCTCATCCTGGTTTTAGTCGTGTTCGATTTTACGTATTACATTTTTACGTGATACGTTACCAAAAATTTTTACGTGAAAATCTTCACGTAAAAATAATTTTCCGTAAAATTCTACAGAAAATATTTTTACGTACTCGATTTTACGTTTTACGTAAAAACCCCAAAAACTCTAATGAAACGAGGTAATATGCGACGCAGCATAGAAATATAACAGGATAATGTAATATAACGGGGTAATATGCGACGCAACATTCTGTAACATGGTATCCAATATAACGGGGTAATGTGCGAGGCAACGTTGAAACATAACAGGATAATGTAATACAATGGGGCACGGTGCAATGCAACATTGAAATATTACAGGATTATGCAATATAACGGGGTAAAGTTGTGTTGTAACCCATCGTTTAGCGGTTCAGTCAGTTCAGTGGGAAGTTTCCATTGCAATGCTCAAAGGCGGACGTTGTGGTGTGGTGGTCTGCACGCAAACCCGGCATGTTTGAAGTTCCAGTTCGATTCTGGATTCCGTCTAAATAAACTTTTGACTATTGCAATGTTGGGTGTAAAGGAAAAAGAAAGAAACAGTCATAAAGTGCACACCCCATATAATAACAGGTACTGTGTGACACCCCATGATGTAACAGGATAATGTGCGATACCTTATAATATCACAGGTTAATGTGCAAAATCCCATAATATAACAAGGTAGTGTGCGACACTCCATAAGTTCTTACTTCCATCTATGAACACCGCACGTTTTCCGGTTCCTCCAGTCGAAATTTTAATCAGAATAATATCTCTTCCTTCGTAAGTTTTCCCAATGACAATGACATTGGCAAGACTTGGATATTCTGAAGCCACTCCTTTAACAAAGGATTGAATCTATCGAAAACAAAAGTAACCATATCACTTGGTTAACATGAGTTTATTTATAAATCAAACGACCCATGTAATTACCTCGTCCAGAGTTTGATAATTGTCCCAATTAAATAGTCCGATACCATTTTGTGCAGCGACTGCCTGTTGTCTTTGTTCTGCGATTATCCTGAAGAGAAAGAATTATTTAGTTCAATTTATTTAAAAATAATTTCAATTTTGTTGTACATTCCCAGGATTTGTTTGTATTTTCTTACTTTTCTACATCTGGGATGAAAGTATCGTACTGTATTCTCGAGTGGGCTAGGATTTGCATGAAAACTTCCATTTGATGTGGTCCAACCATGATATCAGTAGGTTTTCCTGGACGTACTTCTGACCAGAAGTCGTAGCGACCAGTTTCTTCAAGTTCATGCATGGATTTGTATTGTTCAGGTGTGGAAGGGAATACTCGGATCACTTGATACCTTTAAAAAATCAATCCGTAGGGTAAAGTATCCTAAAACGCCCCAATGTCCTAAGTCTAGTTCTTAACTACTAAATGATCACGTGACCGGTAGTGTACGCCAATGAATGGCCTTGGGACGAACTAGGACACTGGGGCGTATTAGGACACTCTACCCTAAGATTTGAACATTTATCCATATGTCAAATTTCTATTATACCCATCGTAGTGAAATAAATCGTCGCTGGATCCAAGTACGGTCAGAATTGTGACCGAAAGTAAGAAGATTAATTTCATTTCTTTGTTTTAGTTGGACCAGAACGTTTTGAAATTATATTTTAGTGTCCAACTTATTTTAATTGTGGTGCAGAATATTTTCTGCTATGTTAACTCTTTAGAAAAGTGGAATTATGAATGAACCCCTGCCTTGAACTATGAACAAGTTGACAATGACATTTTGCAATAACAGGCCACAAGTAGACATGAAGTATTGGCATGGCAGGTGAGGTTTTATCTAATCTTCAGTCAGTACACCAGTGAATTCATCATTTTAACTCTTTGCCAATTAATAACAATGAAATGATGTCATGCAAGGTGTAGGACTGAACTTAAACCTGAACTAACAAATACTCCAATTTCATGATTAGTTAATTTCCATTTTCAACTCAAACATAACTCAAGTTAATTGACATGATAACACTTCACCACATTAGTGTTTCACAATTCACAATTTCCAGTCATTTTTTACGATACAAAATTTAAGCTTTAATTTTATTGTACTATTCAGTTCATAAATTACTATTAACAGCTAATTTCTTCAAATGTGTTAGGCTTCGATGAACTTGCATGATTTGGATTGTACTGAAATGAACAAGCGAATAGAATTTTGTGGACTTAATTTCAGTAAAGAAAATTCCAACTATCCTTGGAAAATTCTATAAGGGAGGAGATATGTCTGTGAAAATTTTATGTTAACCAATTTGTGTTAGTAATTGTGTGCACTCAGTGCATTCTCGTATTTGGCTATTGATAGGTTCCGGCCTACTTTCAAACTATTTGCTAGTTGTGTGTTATGAATCCTGGCTGACACTTAGTTTATTAATGTGGTTAAGATGTTAAGGACATGACACTAATAACTTTGGGATATTTAGCTTAGTATATATTGTGTACTTACAATAAATGAACACAGTCGGGTTTTTGGTTTGGATTCTGCAGTCTTATTATTATCATAACAATTTGTGAACATTTTAGATATTTATAGCTCATCGGTGACTATTACAGAATTAACAGCTTTGCCAATCTTACCAAATCAACATAATATGATGCAATATCTGATATTATCAGGTTTCTGTAGAATGTCCAAGTTCTAGTAAATTTCTGAATTTGGAACAAAATATTAATTACAAGTTCCACGGCGTAGTTGAGATGCTAATCACTCCAGTAAGGGAACTTCACAAATTGGAGGTCTGACCACGGCCCGACCCGTCTAACACTGTTTACACAGATTGGAATTTCTGGACACAAAAATTAAAAGTCGTCTGCTCAAATTACTTGTTTTGGTCATATTGAAAATCTAAAGTCATGGGTTAAATCCAATTTTCTAACCGCCGTTTTCTACTTCACACTGTTAGAAATTTGTTTTGGAAAATATCGAAATGGGAATTTAACCAATGATTTTTTGAACATTCGTAGGAACGCTTTTTTGAAGATATGCCCAAAAAAGTACTTTATTCACGCAGACGACTTTAAAATGTGGAAATTATAAGTCCGAAATATAGACAGAAATATAAGGGGTTTATATTAAACCTACAAGTCGTGAACTTCCCTGGTAAATACACATCGATTTTGATATTGTGAAATGAACGTCCTAGCTTCTAAGTTGGCATTGTGTATAAGCTGACAACGCACATTTCACTTCTTCTTACGCTCCTTTCATGTAAAGATGTTGAGTCAAACTTATCTCCAACTCTTCACAAAAATTATCCGATATTCCACATATCTCCATATGATTCCATACACCTGGAATCCAATAACTCGAAGACTTGAGCATAAGCGGATCTTGTACATTTGGAAGTTTACAACCTTGTCATACGCTCTTCAATCCATCTTCATATTGATTAATTTCCTCATCTGCATGACTTCACCGGAATTCAAAATGTCAAATCAGGTATTGCCCTTAATTTACATGACTGGATTTGGGATTACA
>JAQGCA010004408.1:0-10363 GCA_034698945.1 Protaphorura quadriocellata
GGTCTAATTTATCCCACTTTTGTGCCAGGGCGATTATCAGAGTCATACACACATATTATGTGAAAATATCGACTTGGTTTCGAAAAGTATGCGATTCGCCTCAAAAAATAATTTTTTTTTTGAAATTTTTGACCCCTTATAACGTAGAAATAGCAATAATTTTATGCAGCCATGGAAACAAAGTAAACAAAATGAAGTTCCGTGCTAATTATTCCCACCCGCTGGGCTAATTTATTTAAATTTCGAGGCAGATTTATGTAAATATCAGGCATATCACGTGACCGATAAGGAATCATTAGCACAATTGTAGTGGGAATAATTAGCCCGACTCTCTGTTTTTTGGAATTTGTCTGATTTTTACAGAATTCTGAAAAAAGTTAATATCAGGTCACAAAAACCAAATCCGTTTCAGAATCCACAAATATTTCTGAAAATATAAAAAAATGTTGCTATGGTTACCTGTTTTGGAATTCTCTGTACTCCTTACTTCCGGAAGTGATGAAAGAGTTGACCGGAGATTCGGGGTTCACAACATTTCAAAAAATTCTCGTTTTTATTTATTTATATATAATTTATTTATATATTAATAAGAACTGGTGAGAGAACTTTTGCCGTCCCTGCGTTTTCCCTTTCCCATCCAATTTTTAATTTCTTCATGACATTGGGGGCACTTTGAGCAATGAATTTTTTAAAGAGTGGAAATAATTAGCCCAGTGGGATATATTGGCCCTGCTTACCCTACTGGGCGTTAGAGTCACTTATATTGACGAAAAATTGGTATTTACTTTTTTGTCAATCCGAAATAAAAACCCTCCAGGGGTCATCAAAGGTCATCTTTCGTGACGCTTAATGTAATATGAGAATCGAGAGAGGAAGCACAAAACTCCCTCCCTCGTTTCTCATATTACATTAAGCGTCACGAAGGATGACCTTTGATGACCCCTGCTGGGCTACTATTTCGGATTCGCAAGTGCTCTGTATAGTGACTCGAACACCCAGTATACAGGACATTCCAGAAAAAGCCTCGGATCGTTTTTGGAATTTTGGCCCAGTTACTAAAATGTATGTTACAGACAAGACAGAATTAATAATTAGGAGAATGGACGACGAAGAATTTGAGGAAGGAAAATTAACACAACTTTTGGGTTTTGAATTATTGGTGCCATTTGACTTTGTTCTAACTCAATGAGTCATTCTTCCCACCATTGTTGGCTGTTGGTAGAAAATTGTATCTAGATCTAGAAATTCTGTCTTGACTGTAACATACATTTTAGTAACCAGGTCAAAATTTCAAAAAACAATCCGAGGCTTTTTCGGGAATGCCCTGTATGTCAGACCCCGAAACTCAGGGGCTACCTCACAAGTATACCTTATTAGTTTGAAAACGAAGTTATGTGGTACCGGAACCTGTATTACTTTTATTATGACGAAGAGTAAAAAGACAAAGACTTCGTGCAACTGATAAACACGAATTCGAACTGAAATGGCTTGAAGCTAAAAGTATTAAAGTAAATGTTACATTGGTTTAAAAATACGTGGCATGTCATGATTGAGCAAGACAAGCAATTTATGGCGACGTCGATAAACATCTTAATTGCGAGATGATTTCCCACTAACAGGCTCAGAAATTATTTTTCTTGAGCACAGGATTCGCTTATCAAAGCAAGCGGTCTCGAAGTAATCTAAAACATCTAAGTGCATTCAGAGAATTAAATATTTTATCCTCCCAATATATACCAATACATCCTTGCAACCAACTCAAAACGCGAGCAGGAATTAAAATTCTAAATGTTAAAGTCCAAAAGTTATATTACCAAGGTTCTCGTTGCTTTATTGCAAATCTATTGCGATTATTCTAACCCTTTCAAGTTGTAGTGCAATAAAGGCATCTTTTGAAATACTAGCAATCGAATAATCGAAAAATTTTATCATTTCATTCACTGCTTCTCATGAGAAATGTTAAACGGTTAAGTGCGATGGCGAACACGGATTTTGACAACTCGTTTTCTCACTAAAAACAGGCCAAGGGCATGCGATGAGGTCCTCATTGAAACCGCTATGTCGTCCCATCACGGTTTCGCCGGAAAAGGAAGAACTAAGCGAGACGTGTGTAGGTTTGCCTTGCTCACAAATTAAGTTTCGAATTAATTCCGGCCTGAATTGTCTCACTTCCTCGATGTAACATTTTGTGCTCATGGTCGTCTTAAGCGAAAGCTATGGCATAATGAATATTGAATGAAGTTGCCTTTTGGAATTCAAATATAATACATACATTTGATGGTAATATTCCATGCCATGACTATTTCATTAGGTTTTCATCCACGTCACTCCCCTTATGTTTATTCATTTACCTACCATACTACGTTCGTTTGATCGCAAACCATACAAACTGTAAATTCTTGAAAAACGATGCATGAATATTTCAAACATCTGCAATAGAGACAGGCATGGCTCTCGCGTCTGATCAATGCAAACAGATGTGGTGGTAGCAGCGAAATTGGTCTGCCAAAAACTTCTTAAATTTGTTTTCTCATTATCTTTATAAGTATTGTGGGAAGGTAGAAACATAGTAATAACCCATACAATGCGGTTTAGAACATTGGGCTTCTCCACAATTTACTGGACAATTTATGTTAATTTATGCATTCATTATTTATTGAGTAAATGTATTATAGTTTACTGAATCTTGAACCTCTAAGACACTACATATTAATTTTGCAAATAGCATGCACGGATATGCCTAAGAGGTTTCGCGCAAGGATGATGGGAAAGGCGGCACAGTCCAACCATTATTTACCAGAAGAACCCAGCTTAGAATGTTAGGCAAGATAATTATTAAACCACTAGAAAATATTCTGCGACAGTTACGCCAGAATCTAAGGTGGTTGAATTGTCCATACTTATAGAGGTGTTGCCGCAGGAGCATATGTTATATTACATGATAATATACTGATACATGATTTGTACCAACAAAATCATTGACAAAACGACAAGGCCCCTTCAAGCCAAAACTGCATTAATGGTGTTGGTAATAATAATTAGTCCAAAAGCTGGAATGAATATCTTTGTAAAAAAGAAGAAATGTGCGACGTATATTCTCAGAGGTTGACAGGCGTTCAGGAAACGCATTTCGTAAGCCGATCTAGAGTATTTCAGTCTTCTGGCACGGAGAACATGTTCTGAAATTTCTGGAAATTTCGTGGCATCCTGGATAACCAATATGATGTATGAAGTGAGGGCAAAATTAACAGCACAAGCAAATATTTTCGCTAAGATGTCTGCCGCAGGCAGTAAGGTCAAATAATTGCAGAGAACAGCTAAAAGTACAGCGAAAAAAAGGAACACTGGGAAGACGATGAATCCAAAACAATTTCGATGTTTCGAATTGAACAATGTTAGACATCGATACAACACGTCCCCAGTTGTCTTTTGGTTGCATGTGTCAACCATTTCTGATCTGAAATAAAAATAACGCCACAATTAATGTAGACAATCTAAAAATTTTACGATTTTATCATAAATTGCGGTATTAGATATGCCTATGGCTATTTTGTCGATATATATCCCACTCTTTGGGCTTAAGCGCTTGCCAAATTTAAAATTGTAAGTTTTGAGAATTAAATATATTTAATATAAATCAATATGTCTAATAATAATATTTGAATAAATTAATAACTCACGATAGAGATTTAAGTATAGTTTGACAACCCTGTACAGCCAAGATGATTACGCTCGCTGTAACCACAATGGAAGATACGAATTGGATAGTGACGAATATTTCAATTCCCAAATAGAAAATCATAATTGGAGTAGATCTGTGTCTACCTTCAGCGTCGCAAGTAGGAAGAATGCCTCCCAAAATATGAAAGTCACATTGATACAAATAAATCATAATATAAACAATTTGGATCAATGAAATATTTCCCAAAGTTAATGCGATTAGAAAGGAACACCAACGCTCCATCTTTATAATCGCAGAACCGAATGGCACTCTGTTCAAAAAATCGATGACTTGATTCCAAAACTCTATAACTCCATCTGCATTTTCCCTCGAGTTCACTTGGAAGGTACACATTATTATGGCCAACACAACGTTCAAAAGTCGAAAAGGTGTAATGCGGTCGTGCATGTCGAATTTCCCAACGTACATATCATGAACGACGCTGATAATTTGTAAAACTGTCGCTATAATTCCAATTCCGATTGAAATTTTATTAGCCACCTTGTACCAAATGGATCTATCGATTTCTAATTGGGTGTCAACTCTCCGCGGATATCGGAATGGCGTACACATTACAAGGTAGCCATAATTCACAGCGAACATCATTCCTTTTTCAGTCAATCTTAATTTCTCGTTTTTTATTTCTAATCCTTCAGAATCTTGAAATCTTTGTGGATTTTTGTTTTTAGTTTGAACTGAGATACTTGAATCGAAGTTCTCCACCCGGGATTCGTGCGCCCAAACCAAACGAAACTTACGCGCCATTTCACTGAAAAATTTTAAGAACCTTACAAATAATTCGAATAAAGAAATGATATTCATGGATTTGAACTAAAGTTGACTGTAACAGTAATTTGACCTTTATAACAATGTAGTGTGTTTGGAATGTACGACAATCACTTAAATTTACAAGTAAGAAATTCCGTTACCAATGACCAAAGTTTGGAAATAATTTGCTGGGTATTCTCGACGCTCCGCACTGGTTGTTATTTTACAGAAGACTAAAATAAGTATGGATTCAGGACTAGTCGTCTTAGTAAGTACCCAAGCTGCCATCATAATGTATTAATGTTCAAGGCCAGCAGTCGCAGTCCGTTCGTGACGTTATTTTGGCAATAAACGAAAAAATATTCCAAGTCATGACCATTTCGAGGAACGCGAGCGTGTGAGCATCATGTATAAAAAATATGACCGGCATTAAAATCATATTTATTTATATAATGGGTAATATTCCTGGCCATGGCAAATCAATTTGGATTCAGCCACTCTATTAATACCCGCTCCTGCTGTCACGCTATGCTTACAGTTGGTTTTGCAAACGAGACTCACCATTAATTTAAAAAAATGACATGTTTATTTAAAATATATGCGATGAACATAGTCTATTGTATGCTAGAAAATAATAAACGTTCGTTCTCCGGAATGTATCTGTGGCAGAGGTAAGGATCTCTGTGGTGAGCTCCTTAGAACGAAAGGCATATGTAAAAAATGGGACCTCTACACAGCGAAATGATAAGTAGCTGCCTGTTTACATTGTATTACGTAATTTTTACTGTCTTGATGTAGAATACAACCAGAAATAATAAATTAACGAAACCTAACCGGAGCTCGACGGATTCTATATACAGGGTGTACCAGAATGATGTAGCTAAATAAATGTTGATATAACTTTTAACCAACTATTTCAAATTAAATGCAGGTATGCGCAAATTGAAGCTGAAGGACAAGCGGAATTAATAAATAAACTAAGAAAATGCTGTAATAGCTAGGATTGTGCCCCAGATACGCTTAAGCACTTTCCTCACTTTTTTAACATGGGCTCTTATGGACCCGAATTACGGGTAATTTCAGCTTCGACATAACTACCCTTGTCGAATTCAACAAATTATGACGTCATCTTAAGAAAATATTCTAAATTTCCCTCTGAAATATGTCTTGGTCAGCCAATTTTTCCAGAATGAAATCATAATTTGTTATGCCGAAGCTGAAATTACCAGTAATTCGGGTCCATTAGAGCCCATGTCATGCCCTCATTAATTGAAAATAGTTGGTCAAAAGTGATATCAAAAGATATATGGCTACATCATTCTGGTGCACCCCGGATATTATTGAACATAGGCACTTTAAATATGGTCATGCGATTTGTTGTTCACTCAGGAAGTTAGGTGAATAAATTGCCAATTTGACTAGGTAGGCACGCAACCCTTTTATTTGTTATTCATATCTATTCATAACTAATTAATGGACAACCAGATAAATGTATTATTGAATCTTGAACCTACTGCGAATAACCCAAAAACCGGGTGTTAATACAAAAATATTTGTGTCCTAATATTGAAAACATTCATGTTGTATTTCGAAAAAAGCAAAGTGCGGTAAACTATGAACAGTTTAAATTGCTAAATTGCTATAGCTAATTTGCCCTATTTCAGGTACATGCGAAGGAACTATGAGAATATACATACATGATTTGCACCGACAAAGAATTTGCAAAACAACAAGGGACTTTCAAGCTAAAATTGCATTAATGGTGTTCGTAATTACAATTAGTCCAAATTCTAAAAGAAAGTCCTTTGAGAAAATGAAGAAATGGCGGACGTATATTCGCAGAGGCTGGCAGGCATTCAGGAAACGTAAATCGTAAGCCGAACTACAGCATTTCACTCTTCTGGCACGGAAAACATATTCAGAAAGTTCTGGAAACTTCGTGGCATCCTGGATGACAATACGATGTATAAAGTTAGGCCAATATTAACAGCGCAAGCAAATATTTTAGCAAAGGTATCTGCTGCAGGCAGTAGAATCACATAATTACAGAGTACGAGTATAAGTACAGTGACAAATATGAATGCTGGAATGACGATGAACCCAAAGCAATTGCGATGTTTAGAATTGAACAATGTTAGACATCGATACAACATGCCCCCACTTGTCTTCTGGTTATCCGGGTCAGTCATATCGGATCTGAAATAAAGATGGCGTCATTAATTATGCGATCTGAATAAAATTTCAAACTATGCTTGCATCATTTCTCAAAGCGCATTCAAGGAAATATTCCCTTGTGTATGTCGAAGTTTTGGAGTTCTACATCTGTATCCTGTAATTGCACTTCCACTTTCTATTTTAAGTTCACGTGTTGGAGGAGTGGTGATGTACGTACATAATTTGTTTCCGCGCGCCGTTACCTTACGTCTGGAATGACTGCTAGTGCAATCAATCTATGACCTACTAATTGGCCACAAGTGCTGATCACATCTACGAAAACCGAATAACATGGTTAATCTCAAATACATTTAACATGTAGTAATATTAATTTGTGCTTTTGACCATAACTTACAGGGAGTTGAGTACAGCTAAGCTGCCCTGGACAGCCAAGATGATCACGCTTGCTGTTACCGAAATGGAACAAACGGCTTGCGAGGTAATGAATATTTCAATTCCCAAATAGAAAATTATAATTGGAATGGATCTGTGTCCACCACAAATGTTGCAAGTGGGAAGAATTCCACCCAAAATGTGATAGTCACATTGGTACAAATAAATAGTAATATAAACAAGCTGGACGATTAAAATATTTCCTACAGTTATTGCGATTAGAATGGTGCACTGACGATCCATCTTTCTAACCGTAGAATGGAATTGTACTTTGTTCATAAAATCGACGACTTGGTTCCAGAATTCGATAACTCCGTTAGCATTTCTTTTCTAGTTCACTTAAAAAGTGCTTAACAACATGAACATCAAAACGTTCAAGAGCCTGAAAGGTGAAATACGATCATGAATGTCGAATCGCCCAATATACATATCATGAACGACGCTGATGATTTGTAACACTGTCGAAAGAACACCAAGGCCTATTGATATTAAATTGGCCAACTTGTACCACTGCGATGTTTCCATTTCTAGTTCACTGTTAACTCTCCACGGGTGCCGGAATGGTGTACACATTCCATAGTATCCATATTTTACTGCGAACATCATTCCTTTTCCAGTCCATTTCAATCTCTCGTTGACTATTTCTAACCCTTCAGAATCACGTATTCCTTGAGGGTGATGATTAATTCTACTTTGAACAGTCAAATACGAAACAAAGTTTTCCAAACGGAATTTATTCGATCGCCCTCTTATCCATCCAAAGTTACGCGACATTTCACTCGAAAACCTCCAAAGAACTTGATGTTCATAAATACCCTTGAACTGATATCACTTGGATTTTGGCTAAAGTAATTTGGTTTTTATAACAAAGACATGTGTTCGGGATGTAGGACTATCCATTAGCTTCAAAAACTGGTCAAGTCTACCACTAATGGCAATTTCGGAAATAGTCCGCTTTGAATTTTGGACGTTCTGCGCTGTATGTCATATCACGGAAGACTAAGAAGTATGGACTCAGGTGGATCTCGTCGGTCCACGAATAGCCAAACTGTCACCATAAATATATTAGGAAGAAGGCTGGCACTTTTTTATGAAGCTACACGTATGCCACAAGGCTCACAAATATTCTAGATAATGCCCAATACCGTGAGCAGGCATCATGCATAAAAAATAAAGCCAGTACTTGTAATTGGAATTTTTTATTCATATAATGGGTAATATTCATGGTCATGATTAACTAATTTGTATTCCGCCACTCTCTTAATATCCGTTTACTCACGATGCTTAACGTTTGTCGTGCCATGCAAGCTGAAAATATTTTAAAGACGACTTTAATATTTAATATATCTGAATGAAATAGTCATGGCTCTCCCCCTTTGTCATGGCAGAAAAACTAGTTGCAAAAAGGACCTTAGACCTGAAGATAGAATTCCTGGCCATGTTAAGTAATAATTTTGACGCAGTGGTTTTTGTTGAATTTATGACGTGTACAGAAATAAAAATTACCTGAACGTAAACCTGAGGGCCTGAATGTGGTGATTGCAAAAGAGTTGACCTGATAATTCCAATCTTGACCTTCATAGGTCAACGTCAAATTGAGGAAATGTTCTGGGAAAAAAGAAAAAATGGGGCAACTTTCACTTGACTTTCCTTCCCGCGCCCATGGAAAGTCAACCCAAACTTGCCCCATTTTTTCCCTGAGCTTTCCCTAGTTTTCCTCAATACCTTGACCTGTAACCGTCAAAAAATAGAATTTTTGAGTCAACTCTTCCGCAGTCACCACATTCAGGCTCTGTGGTTCACTTTGAGGTAATTTAAATTTCTGTAGACCTCATAAATTCGACAAAAACCACTGCGTCAAAATTATCACTTAGAATGGCCAGGAATCCTATCTCCAGGTCTAAGCACATTTATTTTCTAAATATTCTCACCATTTTTGTGGGAGCGACGAAGCATAGACTCTGGTCTTTTCTCACTCCGCAAATCAACGCACGTGACTGAAGGATTCGACTTCGAATCCTCCTGTCCGCAGAATTTTTACTCCGATGTTTTTAGTATTAACAACGCTCTTGGTTAAGCTGGACTAGTATTACGTCTTAGTTTCAGCAAAATATATTGTTTGAAGAATTTTTAATGCAAAAATAAGAATTGTTCCATTCGAATACGAATCAGCATGGAAAATCCGTTCAAAAGTTTCGCCTAAAATGTCACGTTTCCAGGGATAAAATACCAGAGTCTATTGTAATAAATCCTGCAACGCGGCTTAAAACATTGACCTTTTATTGATGTAATGTAATTTACAAGTTTACACAGTTGTGTATTCACGACACAAGTAATTTTACTTTTCCAAAATAATTCGAAAATGTAAGTAAAATTCAGTATTTTATGTCAAATTGAAATAAAATTTTAAAACTAGACAAGATAACCACCAAGAACTCAAGTTTGAAAAATATTTCTATATTTTCGACTGTGCGACCTGAGTATTATTTCAGAAAAGACAAACGAGGGGAACGTCAGGGCGGATATTTTTAGAGATATCTGAAATTCTTACCAGTGAATTCTGATACGATGAAAAATGTGGAATGACATGACATTTTCAGGTTTATGACACTTTTCAGGTTTGGTCAGATCAGGATTTAAATATCGGAGGTGTATTGGTGTGTCCGGCCGGTACGTCTGCCGACCGTTCGTTCATTCAATCCGTTGGAAGAGAGCGAGAGCGATCGGCGAGAGGAAAATGAGACGGAGGACAGTAAAAAAATAAATCTGGGGACTTGACAAAAAAACCAATTCGTTGACGGGGGAACGTACTTTGTCTCTCAGATCTTTCGGACGACTGACTGGCAGGTCAAAACCCTATAGGTGACAGCCACAGATTTAAATTCGGAAACTACGAAATTTGCTCAAATAAAAACTTGATAAATCCGATGATTCGACGTAACTTTGATTCTTTGAAATCCAAACTGGAAAGGGCAGAACCTCATAAATTATGTGTGTCGAATTCACTCCAAATTTTGAACTTTCAATCACATTCTCCAAGTTTCAAACTCAAATACACAAAGCCAAAACAAATTGACGAGCTTCAGGTTCTTCAAATCGCATGTCTTGAGCAATGATTTGGAATTGCAGATTTAAAATGTGTGGCGGTAACCCATAAGGTTTTGACCTTCCAGTCAGTCCGCTCGGCGATCGTGAAAACAAAGTCTGTCCCGCCAACGAATTGGTTTTCTCGCCCAGTCCCCAGATTTGTTTTTTTTAACAGTGGAA
>JAQGCA010004409.1:0-10362 GCA_034698945.1 Protaphorura quadriocellata
CTCTGTAACCGGTCAACCACTTCTAAAAAAACGACTCTACCACCAACAACTACGCCGCTACCACTCTCTACAACCTCTCTACCATACTATCACCAATCTACCACTCTCCTCAACCTCTCTACCAAACTGTAACTCATTTACCACTCTCTGCAAACACCCTAACAGTAAAAATTACCACCTGCTGTCACCCAGTCCCGACTCTTTATTGTTGGTCGTTCTTTTTTCCCTTTTTAAAAGGGGTGCGGGTGCCTTAATGTAGAAAGCACAGAGAAGCGTGACTTTACAGACACGGGTTCATATTGGAATTATAAAATATGAGATTTTGTGTCCTTGAAACGTCCGCCAAATAGACCGAACTATTTTTCAAAGGCAAACTTTGTGCTCAGGTTTTGCAATATAAAGTGCGCCGTTGAAGATTATCTTGTTCTTCTGGTAAATACGATATACCTAATATTATACATATAATAAATTAGTTTTGGTACAATTTGTCTACATGATCCTATATTCTGATTCAAGAAATCGAAACATTCATATCGACATTATTATTAATCATCAGTCACATTAATAATTCGCAATCATTACAGTTCAATGAGTATAAATCCCTAAACTATCAACAATGTTCTACAAAATGCACCGTATATCGTGCAATGTAATAATTCGAATCTGCTCTCATTTTGTCACCAGTTGGAGTTCAAAACTATATAACCACGTTGGTACCACCTACGCTGGTCGCAATGTCCGTCATAACATTTCTAGGGCTTAGATCACATAAAAAACCATGATTGGAATGCTAGTTTATGAAAAATTCATTATTGTCAGTCTGTCTTCTATCTTCTGTAATTTTGCGTATTATTTATAGTATCATCATCAGCTCGAAAAGACAAGGATGGAAAGGAGTGGTTCATTCAAGGTGGGAATGTACTAATCTTACTCATCATCTTGTTATCCGTACCTTTTTTCGTCGCTCTTATACATGGCGGCGTTCCACCTTTCGTGGTCTATAACACAGGATATTTGTCATTTCAATTGCATTCAACTATATAACCCTGGTCAATATTCTGTTCATTTGCACCTACTGTTTCCTCTGCTTGTTCTACGTAAGCGCTACAGCCGTCTGGATGGAAAATATTTGGTAAGAACAGAATGTTGTTTAGTTTAGAGTCGAACCCGGGCTGCCTCGGTAAAAGGAAAGAATCATTTCTGTTCGGACGCATTAATTAGAGAGAAGAGAAATTATCGAAAAATTTTCAAGCCATAGAAAAAAATCGCAAAAAGAAAGTCAAGGAAGACAATAGGAAAATGATTTTTTATTCTCTCCACCGCGACGCGCGTCAACTAGATTTCAGATTGAGACGTTAAGATGTGTATGATATCGATATCCCACTTGAGCTGTTCGTTCCAATGAGGAATTCGGTTTGTGTTGGCAAACTGTTGATCCTGAGATACCAGGCGGAATACTATTAGTTTCAAATCGAGGCCACAAAAGTTAAAAGTCTCAGATTTGATTGAAAACGTTCTGCCTTAGGTCGCAGTCATCCGAAGTCTTCTGGTAACGCTTGGGTCACAAGATCAAGGTCAAGAGGTCTAAAACGTCAAATTTATAGAACTCCTTGAAACGGATTTCATGTCTCCCGAGGTAATCCGAGGCCATCTGGTTTCCCCGGGTCAAAAGGTCAACTTTTTAGAATTACCTGAAACGGGTCATGGGTCCCGAAGTCATCCGAATGGTGTTTCTTGGGTCACAAGGAAATTTTCTTTTTGGAATTGCTTGAAAGTGATTTATTATAATAGCAAAGAGTAACTTCGGGTTTTCGAGGCGAAGACAATAGTTGAATATGTATAACTTTGAAACTTTTATAGGTGGTCGGAGGATGTTGAAGAAACAGCGGAAATCCAAAATCGACAAATGCTTTACCGGGCTCATCAGCTATTGAATAAACGGGTCAACGAAATCGGCAGGGATCTTATAGCAGGTGCGATTCAAAATGCGAGCGGACTTCTCATCGTTTCGTTGTATTCTTCAATTACGCTGGATATGAGTATCGTATACATAATGTATCCAGTTACCGCCGCTGCCGTCCTCACCGCGTTTATAATGTTGTTTGGGCTAGCGGCAATAATCGCAACCAACTCTTTGGAATTCTCTGCGTCATTTGTGAGAACAAAGAAAGCTTGGCCAAGCCATGACAGACGGTTTATTCTTTCCTGCCCGGCTCTTTGCATTCGGATCGGCAACTTCACAATTATCTCTAAAGATACCTTCGTAAACATCGTTTACGATTTTGTCCTACAGCGAGTCATTGATTTGTTATTGGCCAATTAAGACCTTAGGCTGGTGATCGGAACACCCTCACGACACCTTGATTTTATTTACCACTTTACGGTTGGTATTACGCCGCACTTAGTCCATGTTTCCGGGTAACCTCGCCCTCACATCACGTATACGTCATTCTCAAAACCGCTTACTCGTCCGTTCGAGATACGCATTACTAAAACCTCCAGAACCCACTTAAAAGCTAATAACTATAAGTAGTGTATGCGCAACCGCTCAGTCCAACTCTATCTCTTATTCTTGTAAGAACATTTCTGGAAATGGAATTTATGTGTAGAAGCTTGCAATATGCGCTGCTTTTAACAGACTTTCAAGTTAAGGCGTTAGTACTGCGTACATTTCCAATATGCGCATTAGAATATGAATGCGTTGTAAATTCCTCTCATGTAGGGGAGAGTGGGGTCGGTTGGAACACTTCGGCTTTCAAAATTTATTTAGAGAAATGCAATAAAAAAATCGAAAAAAATCGTACCACCCTGTAACCCGGTCATCGATAATCATGTCTGTATTTTTTATTGTAAATCACTTTGCCAGTTAATATGTGAATTAATTAATTTTTGAAAAGTTGTTTTTTGTTCCAACCGACCCTAATGTGGGGGCGGTTGAAACACCCAGCGGGGACTTTTGGAACAGAATTTAAACACGTTATTTGCACCAGGGAACTACGAGTTTACATTTTTTCTTTGATGAGACATGCACTGGAGTATTTTCAGACATTTTTCTCTTGGTGCTACAGTTTTCCTTGTCTGATGTTCGCATTCCTCGAGCACTTTTTGCTGCCACTTTCTTTTTCTGTAACTCCAATCCGTCTTTAACTGGAGAATCTGTCAAAATGGCACTTTCTCTCTTTCGTCTCCGGATTTTGCTTGTTGCCTGGGACCAGCTTTCGGTAAACGGAATGATGATTCTATTGTCCATTCAACAGAGACTTGTTCCTGGGCCGAGCTAAAGACCTTGTTATGTGCTTTGTATCCAACGGTCGGAGGGAGTGACAGATTTGGGTCATTTTGTTTATCGCAAAATTGACTCAAAGACACATGAGATATTTTAAGATCTTGAGTAACCGGACTAATGATCCGCCCTCCAGAAATTACTAAATTAGCCGCGGATTCAAATTCGGCTTTTGATAACCCCCGATGTTCGGACTCTGTTGCGAGGCATTTTTGTCGAAATTTTCTAAAATTGAGAGGATATAAAGAAATAAACAAGAATATAATTGGTGTTCCAACCGCCCCCATAATTGCTGTTACAATTGACCCCAAACTGCCTAACGCATTTGAAACAGTTCTGTGGTCATGGCGACAGTTCATAAAAAAGTTTCCCTTCATTCACCAAATTGAGGCCTTCAGACGATTTTTGAATGGACATTAAAGGTTTACTTGGACCCCCCAAATTTATATTTTTTATTTATTTATTATTATTTATTTATTATTTTATTTTTATTTTTTAACAACTGAATTATTGGAAGTGAATTTTCTGATTTTTAGGGATATTTTGAAGATTGGGAAGGTGAGCCCCATCTTCCAACCGACCCCACTCTCCCCTACTTTATATCAGCAGGGATTAGGCAATATTGTGCTGAGGTAGGATAATCCTATTGTAAGACTTATATTTATATTGTAAAAATTATCTTCCGCACGTTCTTCAAGCTTTTCTTTCGTAAACACATAATTGTAAACATTTGACATAGTGTTCCAAAATATAAAACACTTTCTTTTCTAGTTCCCTCTTGTTGTTGCGCATAACTAATTTCTATTTGAGCCGTGAACGCAAGTCGTCACAGGTTCAATTTCATATTTCTGGTTTTTGCTTGGCTGTTCCACAACTCTTGCCCAATGCATGCTCGCACGATTTGTCAAACAATATGTCCACGATATGGCTCGGTACTGTATGCAACGGGGAGCACGCCTAGCCTGTGTAGAGAGCACTATATGTCTAGTGCCGATATCTGGATGTTTGTATGTAAGTGAGTGGCATTCTACAATTACCGCAAAGTATTTATGGAATAGCGACAATTTTGGCACTTCCTTAGCGAGCAGAGATAGGAGATCAGTTTCCCTCGTTTATAACAAAAAATTCTCTGGTGATATTAAGTAGATTCGAAAGACCTAAGTTCAAGTTTAACTCATCCAGTCCACGCGAGTCGTTCTCTTTATATTGACCTGATTATCATCAAATTTTACTTGCATACTCTAATTATTCGCTTGAGATACAAGCAATTAGGGTTTTTATTCAGAATGAACTTCGTATGCAATTTTCCAAGGCCCCACTAAAGCTGACGTCAGTGTTGTGCACTTATGATACTCACGCAACACACAACTGTACGCTTTAAACTTTAATTTAATCTCGTACTACTTTTGTCTCAAAATATGATCACAAATTCGTCTCTTAACAATATATTTGCCGATAATGGCATGGTTTGCTCTCCTGACTTCTTGTAATTTTTTTGTAGAGTTATCTACTCATTAACACCAAACGACGTGTAATTTGACCCGCGTCATAGTTATATGCAAGCGTACCATACCCAGACAAAGTTGGTGACCTCTGGTGGTCACCAACTTGCCGGGTAATTCCTATACCCCTCGTAATGTTCAAGAGGTTCAATATTTATGTCGTAAAAATATCTTAATGCGTGGGCCTGTTAGATGCAGCCAGTGTCCTGGGGGGTCAACCATTTGTGCGTCCATTGAAAGATTTTGTGGGTTTAAGATAAATAAATGTGGGCTTGATTCAGCTCACTAGCTCGCGTCTCGCCGTTCGAGAGAGACCGGTTTTATGCGTTTATATGTTTATACAAGAAAATTGCCTTGGAACGTCCTTAAATATAAAGAAAAGTTTATCATTATTCGTGACTGGAGTTTTTTCCGCTCAGTGTACGTGAAGCTTGTGTATGCAATGCCAAATAAATCAATATATATCGGAAAACCTGGATCCCATTTGTTGATAAAGTTCTAAGCACTTTCACACAATACTAAACCTATCAGATATGATTATGTTGTGTTCTTGCAATCATCAGATTCTCGTTCCACGAGCTCCCCACCATCTTCGAAGTGGTCGACCACTTTATTTAACATTATGTCATGTGGAGGCCAAATTGGTCGGATTTCAGGTTCGTCACAACGACCGTTGTTGAAATCAACAAAGATGACCGTCGATCGGAATGTTCATACTTAATACTATACATGTAGTACACTACACTACACCTACTACTACTATACTACTTGTATACTATACTTGTGGTAAACCACATTTAAATAAAATCGGCAAAGGTAATCACTCGTGACATCAAATCAAATAGGAGGACATACGTTTGACTCACCATGTTTTTTCGACGGAAGGTAATTAGAATTGCCGCTTTGGTTTCCTTGCACAAATCCGTGGAAAACTTAAGGCAATACAGGTTGATCGGTGAAATCACGGATTTCGACATACACTTGGGAATTATTAATGACTGTTGAAGAAGTGAGATCTGTATACTCAAGTTGAAATAATTGCAGACGTAAAGACCGACGTAATTTCATGTTCGGCAGACACAATTAACATCACACTAAGCCTTGGTTGGATGAGTAATTCGGGGAATATGGTACCAAATAGGTAGGTCGGAAACGGGCTTATTGATTCACACGCGTGCATACCAAATACCGAAATACAGGAAGTCTTGGGCTTCAGGAAGTGGATTAAATTGATTCAAATTATTTTCAGTTAATTGGTAAGTTTATTCAATGCAGTAAAATAAACGAAATACAGAATAATCGAATCAAGTGTACAGTCACTGAGGATTATCTGTCTACTACAAGTAATATTTTCCCTAAGGTTCACGGACGACAACACAATCTCTACAGCAAATCTGACAATGTTTTAACATCACTTCTATCTAACTTAATCGAATTTACGCAATATATGAATTTAACGCACATTTCCGAGGACCATAATATGCATGTCCTATGTCAAGTTATCATAATTAAAGCCAAACGTTGAAATAAATACACCACAAACAACTGCGAGTCTATCCCATCAACTAGTCAACCCTCCGTTAAAGTTAAGATGGGTTGAAATTAAGAATGACGAAACGAGTGGCAACGAGCATCATTAACCCAAATTTTCATTTCAATGAAAGATTTCGCCCAACGCTTTACTGTTTATTCATTTGGATAGAGAGAACCGCTTGTTTTTCTAATGTACGGAATGTGCGAATTCTGCCTAAGGCAAAACCCCACTTGGTCTGTAGATTTGCCCTAGCGATGGCCACCCTAGTAGTATTCTAAGACCGTTGTAGTTATAATTACAAACAGTTGTGAAATCAAGAAATTCGACAAAATTTACCAGGAAAGAAATAATTACAGGCGTAAAGTCCATACTAATTTCAAATCCTGAAGACATAATTAACGCCGTACTAAATTAGAATTAATTGGTACAGCATTATGCAGTGCCGGGCCGAGAGTAGTTCCGCCCGGGTCGGACAAAATTTCAAGTATCCAATATCCGGAACCTTTGTGCTATTATTGAGTCAGCAATTACAAGAGCGTGTACAATGAATTATCCGCTCTTACTCGCCTTGCGGTGTGTTTCAAACAACTGGTATCTGAGACTCGTGAAGCATTTGACAGTCCATTTGACATATTTTAGATAATTTGAACGCAAAATAACAAATACCTCGGCCGAGACACAGTAATTAGACCTTTATCTCCTGGTTCGAAGGTTCTACGTCGTCTCAAAAACTCTACGTTTCTCTTATTCGTCGAACCAAGGTGACATGTAATTGGGATCAACGTGATTTTATTATCGTGTTATATTTCGTTGTCACTTGAATAAATCATTGAATCTTGAATCTGAAGAGAAGAGATAGGTCTAGGAGAAGGCGTTTGACACCATTTACCAATATAGTTCATCACCTCTTACGTAACAAAAATAACAAATTGTTGATACTGACATTCATGCCCAGTGACCCGACGGAGTTGCAAAATATTATACGGGCAATATAATAAAAATATAATAAAAGCTAATATTAGGTGGCCATCCATAAACAATTATGTTGCGAGCACCCCATGGTCTGTAAATTCCTAGACGACCTTACGCATGGTTTATGGTCAACTTTACTAGAGCGAAAATTTTAAAATGTGTTGTCTAGGAAGAATTTGTTTACAAACAAATGAACGTGGCGAAATCCACGAGTGAAGTGACGACTCTAAACAAGGTGTTATGAGTGTCGATTTGTAGGTGACGTCAGAGGCGACTATAGTCTTAAGACACATTAATTGATTTTTTTCATGTCAACTTGATAACATTAATAAATAATATCACATGATTAACATTCTAGTTACTAATAAACTATAAGTTAACAACGAAGAATTAGGCCCCGATAGTATTCGATCTCTCATCAACAGGCTGGGCAATCGAAACCATTTTTTCGGATTCCGATTCCGATTCATTTTACGATTTGTTGAATATGGATTCGAATTCCGATTCCGATTGTTTTGAATTCCAATTCCGATTATGAATTCCAATTTGGATTTCAATTTTTTTTTGATTTCGATGTTTGAATTATAATTGCCCTTATTTTTCGAATTTGAATTTCGATTCCGATTCCAATTTTTTTTAAATCGGAAAAGCATGAAATACTTTAAAAATGTATGAATTGTGTAATATAATCATAAAAATTACAAAAAAATCACCTAATCAAAAACCCGATCATTTATTTAAGTCCGATAAAACTGGAGGTGACAATTTTCCTTCAATCAAAAACCTTATTTGTACGCAAAAACATAACACTGTTAACAGTTTTTGAAGCCATGTGTCCTCTCGGATCATTCAATATATAATGTAATCCAGAGAAGAGCCTTTCAACGGAAACTTGAGTTACAGGTGAACTTAGAAGTCGTCGGATTAGTTTTAAACAATGAACAAACCAGAAACAGAGAAATATCCTGAGCTGAACCACCAACACAAAATATAATATTATACGTCCAACTGTCTTTGGATTCAGTAGAAGTGACGAACGATTGAATGGGACTGAAGTTCGCGCTCTCCGCGATGGAGATGTGTGAAGTATTTTACTGAATGACATAATCGGAAAAAAAATTAAAATAAATTTGAATTCCGATTCCGATTCCGGTCATATTTTTTTAATTACAATTTTGAATTTAGTTTCCGATTATTGTATATTTGATTTCCGATTCCGATTTTTTGAAGATTTGAATTATGATTCCGATTCCAATTGTAATAAAAATTTCGATTATTTTCGAATTCCGAATCCGATTGCCCACCGTGCTCATCAAATTAAAGTCCACAACTCTTAACCATTTTTTTAAATACCATCATTGTATGACCCAAATGAGATTTGGTACAGATTCCGCGAGCATCACATACACAGCATACCGTATACTTCAGCAACTATTGCCTGGTACACTCACGACCAGGAAGAACTTACATGGCTGCACATTATAAGATTTAGTCAAGACTTTCTCTTATTTGTAAACCATTTTCTGATGAATCTGCACATGAAATTATTTCATTAGTAATCTTGAAACCGGAAAGATAATCGGTGATCTTGAATGTCGATAAATTCCAAATATATGCTTCTTCGAACCATAACACAAACAAATTGCGGAATCTACTTAAAATTAAGTCTTTAGTTAAAATTAACTAATGTTGAGGAAAAAGTTATCGCCGGACAAAGTACCAATTATGTGCATTTATTTATAATTGCATTTTATGCAATTAATGCATAAAAAATGCATTAAATTTCGTCATTCATGCCTGATCCGGTCCCAATACGCCCGGCCTCTGTCGAAATATATGATCACAAAACCCTCAAAATTCCATAAATGGCGCTGGGCGTATTAGGGCTCTGGGCTGGTCGTATTGGGACAATGATTCGCATTTCGAATATGTATATTTCGTTGAAGGAATGTGGTTGGAATGGAGACCAGTGACTTTATTAACCATTATGAATTAGTATAAATTAAATTAGACTATTATGAAAAATGTATATAGTCGAGCTGCCGGCCAGAATCGATCTACTGAGAAGGTGTAGTGAGATGTAGCTGACCATTATTAACGAAATAAGTCAATATAACAGATCATAAATAAAGCTAAGCTAGTAAATGTGTTGTCGTTTCTATAAAAAATATGCATCTAGGTTGCACTAAAATATGAATTGAGTTGAAAACAAATATATAAAGTAGATCATAGAAAGAATAATCATATTAATAATGTGTTTTGACGTGTGTAGAACCCACCATAGCCACCCGTGCAGAAAAATAAAATAAAAAACCCCCTCCAAAAAAAAACGTCATCCGCACTCATCAACACGCATCAACACACATCACATACAAAAGATCTCATCCAATCCTTTCTCGGACGGCAAGGTTCCCAAAACAGCGGCAACATTTCCTCGCTGAATAGAAATACTCATCCTCTGTATAAGAATAATTAATTATCGAACTCATTTAATTTGTAATACATCATTTATAATTAATACTATTGTAAAGTCAATTAGTCTTTTCCAATCTATTAGTTATCTCCATTCAGTTTCATCCAATCACAGCACACCATGAACTAGAAAATTTAAAAAAATAAAAATATTCACATCCGAGAAGTTAAGAAGAACGAGAAAATTAACTTGCTTTTTTATTCATAGTATTGAAATGAACTTAGCAAACGACATCAGTAGCATTTATTTTCAATTACGGTATGGACTCCATCGAAATTCCAATCATATCCTTCCATTCGATTCTTGGTAGAGGAATCGGTGCGCTTTCATTTCTCTTTCGACAATGGTTATAAATTCCAATGGGAATTGGAATCCTAATCACGACTGTAATTACTTAACATTTACTTAAGTTAGGTTAGGGAATGATGTTGTAAATAAAATACAATGGTTACCAATACAAAGAGTGGTCAGAATTACTGGCCAGCTAATTTCAGATGTCGAATTTGCTCCCATCTCCTTACCAAAAGGAAACTGGAACAACTTTGATATTATTATTATTATTATTATTATTATTATTATTATTATTATTATTATTATT
>JAQGCA010004410.1:0-10361 GCA_034698945.1 Protaphorura quadriocellata
CACTGAAGCCACCAAATTCGGTAAAATACTTTTCTATCATGTGAAGACTGTACTTGAATTTGCGGAATTAATTAATATGCAGGGTTCATCTCCACACTCCCTCCGCTTACTTTCTCCCCGACCGGCGTGACAAAAGTTGAAATATGCATTTTGAAGAGAATCTTATGCAGGATCTCGCGACCTGAAGTGTTTGAAAATTCACAGCACTCAGCGCTGCGCGCGAAATTTAAAAGCGAAGAGGAAGAGTTATTTGATTCAGGTTTTCAGTATATCGTCTTAAAACTCACCGGAAATATATTTTTTCGAACAAATCAAATTTTCCCATTAAATTCCCATAATTTTCTTTGATTTTTTGAGACAGTGTTCATGAAAACTGGGTATGATCGATTTTACCTCATTTGAAGGGAGTTTATTAGACATTGACGCAAAACAGATCGTCTCGTACTTTGACAATAATTATATCAACTAGTAAATATGTCATCCCGTCCCGTCATCGGTTGCGCCACAGAAAAACGAACCAAGCGAAGCTCTACCCTAACGAAGTTTCCGACGATTAAATTATTTGTTTGAAATAAAATTGTAAACGGAACCAAAAGAAAATATTTCAATAATACATTTAAAATAAATATTCCACGAACCAAAAACTCAGAAGAAATTATGAATCCTCGACTTTGACATTTGTATTTTTAGCACTACACAGTGTAATTGTAAAACTGTTTTATTAATTAATATTTTTCCTTGCATGTCTTTGAAAGCATGGAGAAAACTTCAGGACGGCGGGTCTGTGCTGGATGCTGTCGAGATCGGATGCACGATATGTGAAGCACTACAGTGCGATAGAACTGTTGGATTTGGTGTGTTATATATTATTTCACGAGTATGAGTTCTTGCCCTTTGGGAATTACGCATTCTGAGGGCGCTTAGTTCTCAATCCCTAGGCATTCCTAGGCAAGTGGCAATTGCTGCTTCTCTGTGTCTTTACTTCTCATCTCTCTATCGATGACCAGTTGTACTGGCTTTCACTTCTATTTCTCTCTTCTATCTAGTTCTTCACCTTTTCTGATCTTTCACTCCTATTTCTTTCTTCTGTCTACCTTTCTCTAACTTTCTCTTTTACCTTTCACTTCTATTCATCTCTACCTTATATTCTATCTCTTCTGTCTAGCTCGTCTCTCTGTCCACGTTCACTGCTCTGCCATTGCTTTACGCATTTTATTTATTTCATTCCTCTATATATATTTTCGGATAAACGTGTAATTTTACTGGGTCGTCTCCTTTCTAATATCCCGCCAGGTGGTAGCCCAGACGAAAATGGCGAAACTACGCTGGATGCTATGATTATGGATGGGTATGCTATACACGTTATAAACTTAAGTACTTAAAAATTGTTTAACTGAAATCAAGTTACTTGCCTAGGAGATAAGTATTTTCGACCACCAGGTAAACTGATTTCAATTTTATACCAAGAAAAAGTACAAATCCACATCAGCTATATTTTCGCCTGAAGTGTCCGTTTACCTCACCAACTAAATAGGAATCATCACTATTTTGGCTGAATTTTCCAGCAAGTAACAAATAGTAATTATTTATTCTAAGAGTCTCACATTTAACAAATGCGTAGTTAATCAGTGCACATTTAGTGCTGGTTTGGTTTTATTTTTTATATGGTAGCCCTCTTCGATCGTGATCATTTTATACTCTGGGGAAATGACGAGCAGGTTCAGTCTTTGAAAATCGTCCATTCCAAGCTGCGTTGTCATATTTTATTGGCTACGGATTCCTGTTTTTTTTTTATTTGAATCACTGTCCGAATCTGAACAACTGAACTCGAGTGATGACAAAATTATAAACACAATAAGGCTTTTATGCATATATATTTAACATATTATAGCTCAAATGGTGGGGATTCATAATTAGTTGTTGGAGCAAATGGACTATTCTGGGGAAGAGTGTAGTATTCCACTTTTTTTGGTTGAAAATCAGAAAGCAGGTTGATTGGTGGGTTGGGTACTCATTTCAGTCCTTTGCTTAAACTTATTACAGAGACACTCATTCGAGTGGAGCAGTAGCTTGTCTTAGAAGAATTAAGCCCGCAATTTCTGTCGCCCGAAAAGTAATGGAACACACACGACATTCGATGTTGGCGGGTGATCTTGCAACACAGTTTGCAATTAAAATGGGTTTCAGAGAAGAAACCTTAACCACGGTTGAGTCAGCAGCTATGCATACAGAATGGAAAAATAATTCTTGTCAACCTAACTTCTGGAAAAACGTATATCCTGACCCTACCAGATCTTGCGGTCCGTACACTCCTATTGCCACTAATTCTGCAAGACTTGAGGGTGAATCTTCTGGACGTAAAATTGATCGGTTTAATCATGATACGATATCGATGATTGCAATTGATCGTAATGGAAGGATTGCGTCAGGGACATCTTCAAACGGTGCCAGAAACAAGATACCAGGGTAAAATATCATGTATATGGCGATGCTATACCTCATAAACGCACAGACACTTCTTGTCAAATGTGGGAAGGTATTATTCCTGAAAACTCTAAATGTTATGTCGCGTTTGTGCAATTTGCCCAGGAGAGTTGGTGATGCTCCGATAGTTGGTGCCGGGAGTTACATTGACAAGGATGTAGGGGGAGCTGCGGCAACAGGAGATGGTGATATCATGATGAGATTTCTACCAAGGTATATAGGAGTAACTATACTACACAATTTCAGATAGCGTGTGTGGCACCCTCAAAGTAAGAGGAAATAATCCTTTAATCCACGAGAGGTCCTGTGTGTATTTGAGTATAAAATCCCCCAGTGCTGCGCCACGTATTGGATCCTAGATTATATACACCTCCTCCATGAAATGTATATCTCAGATTTTTGTCGGGATACCAGGTTCGGCTGCAGGTGGCTGGTGGTGGGATGGGAATGGAGTATATAACCACATTGACTTAGAGTTCGCGATATTTATATATAACTGTGCTGTTATACTAATGAATTGTTCGCATTTCCAGCTTGATAGCAGTCGAGAAAATGAGGGACGGAATGAGGCCAAAGGATGCCGCCATATTCGCGATAGGAAGAATTGCCAAGGTGTATCCGACTTTTAGCGGCGCTTTGGTAGCAGCTAATCTTGTTGGTGAATATGGCGCAGCGTGCCACGGAATACCTGGCGGATTTCCTTTCTCAGTTGTCAATGAAGACATACTAGAAGTTAGAGTTGAGACTGCTAACTGTACTTAACGTTACGATAAAGTTGCACGGTATTGAATTTGTCCTATTTTAATAAATGAATTGACATCTATGCATAAATTAGAATTTGGAACTACATTTACTGTGGCAATGGAGTAATGAAAGGCTCCTGTTCTCTAACATATATCTGTTCCACCAATTATAATTTCGATTGAAAATCCTGAATACACAGAATACCAGAATTACTGAATTTCTTTATACATATATAGATATATACAATACAATATATTCTGCCTTAGCATGATACAGTGGGTGATGCCTTTTTATAAAATAGGCTAGTAAAAAAAGGAGCATTGTTTGTGCAGAACCGTTTCAAGTTTGTTTTTAAATTCCACCATCCATTCCCGATTGCGGTACTTACATTTCCCAGAAAATGACCAAATCGAATCTATTCCTACACTGTTCCTTATGAAAATTTTTACTTCCGTAATGATTTATGAAAGTACGATAAGAATTTTCGGCCCATTCGATCTGTTTACGCCCACAGATAGCTATTATTTGATGGATAGTAGTACCTACTTAAATTGAAGGGGACGTGGAGTTGATGCTTCCAAGTGTTCAGACAAAACAAAAAATGTTCCAAGACGAATTTTATTTAGTTATTTCTTTTGGTAACAAAATTACTTATTCTAGAATTGTAGTAATTATTAATATAATCAGACTTCATAAGAATATACATCAACCATTGTGACAGTAATATTACAAACTGAAACATTCACGTTAATAACGTTCCATTTCACAAAATCATTATTAAAAAAATGGTCTAACCATCAAATTCTCGCTCACCCTTTGCGTACTCGTTCTCTAAGCTTTCCTCAAGATTCAAGTGTTGAAGCTTCACAATAAAATTATAATCATTATTTATTGAAGTTCATTTATTCCATATGATTATGATTAGTCTTATTTTAATTTTGCGGAACCTAATCTCCTGACAATTTGAACTGTGATTTTCTCCGACATGCTATTATAGCCTTAACATCAGGTGCGCATTCGGACAATTTGTTGCCTTTGCGGAAGGTATGCATTCCTCGTTCTATTCAAGTCGCCAGTCGCTACTCGCCTCAGCCTTCAACGTTTGCTGTATCCTAGATCTATTCGCGGAGGGTGTTCAAAATAAGTGAATCGTCAACCAAAAATTATTTTAGTTTACTAGCGTTCTCAAGTCATAGTATGCGCAGTGTATGCTACAGAAATCCATATAGAAATCTATGTGTATTTATGTACATACGTTACTCACCTGCAACGTACTGATAATGTCAATATATGTATAAGTATTAGCGCAGATAGCATGAATGTTTGAATGCAGGGGTTAGCACTCTAATAGAGAAACAAACAAACAAGCGCTCATTCTGCGAAAGAAATAATTTTAACATGGGCGGGTCAGAAATCCTCCCGCGCATTTCTGGGTCGTAATTTGAAGGAAAAATATCAGAACTCATTAGAAACTAAAATCTACTATTTCCAAAGGGCATGGGTTGGAGGATAAGATTTTATTGAGGAAGGGTGCACGAATGGAGTTTACTTTCGGAATGGCATTACAGAGTTCAAAACTTTTGACCTGCCAGTTCAACAATGAACAAGGTGGATTTATGGGTTTGTTTAATAAGAGAGATACGGCAGATGTGTTGGAATTTTACTTTCGCTTCGTAGGGCGTCTCAAAAATTTAGATCATCTCCAAAAAATGTGAAAATCGAGTTATTCCAAGTTTGAGTGGCGGGGGGAGGGGTTGGTACGCGTGGTTCAGACATGTTTCCAAATATACAGGGTGAGTCAGAAGTGTCTCACCCTATTCGATTTCATTATTCCGTCGACCGGGACACAGCTTAAAATGAAGCCAATGAAGTAGAGGGATGTTCAATGATGTGCACTTTTCAGTTTCTAAAGCAACGGCCAGTCCGTGGCCGCTCAAACAGGTTGCTAAGATTTTTTATATTGCGAAGATGGGCATAAAATCAACAAAATCGAGGATTTTCCATGCTTTTTAGTCAAATTCATTCGAAGAAGCGACAGGTCTTGTTGATTATAACAGTGGTTGTCAAGTGAAACCGCGAATTTTGGCATTTTGTGCCCATCTTAGCAATATAAAAAAACTTAGCAACCTGTTTGAGCGGTCACGGACTGGCCGTTGGTTTAGAAACTCAAAATTGCACATCATTGAGCATCCCTCTACTTCATTGGCTCCATTTTAAGCTGTGTCCCGGTCGAATCGGATAATCCGATCGACGGAATAACGAAATCGAATAGGGTGAGATAGTTCTGACTCACCCAGTATATCCTGAACAACTTTTGTGAAGGTACCCCCCAAGTCTAGCCGTTTGACCGCGGAAATACACTCACCCACTTCGGGTACTACACTGACATTACCCACTTCGGCCGGTCAGGGAACACTTCGAGAAGCGAAAGTCAATGCGAGTTTTATTGACCAAGTATTGAAACTTGGGGGAATTGTCAGAAGTCAGAAAAAATCAATCCTATGTACTTGACTCCGACTATCGCCCCGCTCCAAAATAATAAAAAAAAATCCTGAAATCCCATTAAGATCTCCCGGCGTAAGCCCCATCTAAAAAGACTTTTTAGGCGAGATGCCAGCGCAGAGAACGTTGTTTGAAGGACCTGTATGTATTATTCGAAGCGGATAGAATACTAACGAAGGCTCGCAAAGCTCTATTGGTGACAAATAATTCTGAGGTTCACCGTTGCTAGTGCCTCCTCCAGCATCGCGTGAGATTTCTCCCCGAATTAGATTTCAGAAATGCAAAGATCTTATTCGACAGCATTGCAAATCAAATGTTAATAAAACCAAAACCCAGTTCCTGGAACTTTACTCTGAAAATAGATGGCGTACAGAGTTAGACGAGCAGAAGTGAAATTGAACATTTACATAGGAATCTGCATGCTGAGACAAGAAACATTCGTCAAACTAACAATAACCGCATGTCCTGCATTGATCATCGCTAACTAATAACCCGTCTAGAGTCAAATGAGTTCTAAGCCCAGACATGCCCAGCTAGGAGATTTCAGCGGGGGGGGGGGTGGCGTATGATTAGTCCATATGATTAGTCTAGAGGGGTATGGACCGGATGCAGCGCGCAATTCTTTTTGAGTTTATTAACATAAGTAGCAATGGCGTGCTGGATTGTCAGACAATATATATAATGCAATACGTAAAAAGTGGACTAGGCATTTTGAACTTGGGAGAAAATTCAAAATCCAAAAATAGAATGAAAACGTACAGTTGCACTTGCAGGTTGCAGCGTGGGTTGTGTTCAATTTTATTAGTGAATAATATCAGGAAAAATAAAAGGTGAACGGAACTCAAGTTCAACCTAGTATGTATTTTATCATACCTATAAAAAGGAATAGACTGCAATTTTATGTATTTATGTCTGTCTGTCCCAATGACGTCATATGACGCGTTAGTTCGTCATTGGTTAACGACGTCACCATTCGTTGATGACGTATGTGTGCGCGTAGAGAGGAGAGCCAGAGAGAGTACAGGGAAAGGTCTAAACAGACCACACGTGACAATGACAAGAAAAATTCTGTCTCTGGCTTCGGCGTGAATTTCAAATCTCAGTTCTCATATGAGATTTTTCCATCGTCGTGAGTGTGTCCAAGTCTTTCATTTTACCACCACTGTCACCGTGCCAACAATTTGTCAGTCAGTCAATCCAGGATTTTTCCAGTGTCCAACTCCTTCAGTCAGTTCACTCCACCATCACCATCATCGCGCCAAGAACAATTTGTCAGTCGGTCCAGGGTTAATCGCCCGTCGCCCTGAGAGTGTCCAACTCCTTCACTCTACCACTACCACCACCGCGACGACAACAACTTTTCAGTCAGTCCGCAGATTCCTCCAATTCCGTCCATTATTCTTCAGGTAATTGATTTGATTTGATTTTTAATTTAAAATACAAGTAAATACAAAAATAACATTTCAAAACATTTATCAAAATATACCCGCCAGTTCCAACATTTATCAAAATATTCCAATCATTTCACTCCAATCATCACCAGGCATTCTGTATTAAATAAATAAAACAACCAGTCGACTGACATTTGGTTTTCTTCCAATTATTCACTACTAAAACAATTAACATACATTCCACATCATCAATATTTTATGTGAATGATTACAACTCGACCCACTGAAGTTCACAATCATATCTATCATTTCTTTTCCTTCACAAGGACTACAACCGTTGACATGGTGGTGTATGGTCAGCAAGCTAGAGGCATCCACTGTTCGGGTTTGGACAAATTAAATTTTTTCGGAGGCGGTAGAAATTTTGTATTACGCGAATTTGGGACTGAACTTACGGCTGCAGCGAAATACATCTTACACTATACGACCTAATCCGTCACTTTAAAAATGTCTCTCTTTGTAACGTATGGCCTTCCCTGCTTGCCATATCCTGGTCGTTGGCTGAGCCAAAGGCATAGCATCGCCACAGCACTTACCTCTTTCCTACACTCAACTTCTAAATCCAACTCACACATCTTGTATTGTATTTTACAATTTCCGTCTCATTCAACTTGGTCAAGGGATGAACTCACCGGAATGTCTAACCGCAATGGCCCAGTCACCATCACCAGACACTATAAGGGGTAAGTGTTGAACAGGCTTTTTTTAACCAAAACCTTCATTTCGTGCAATTCTTGCCAACTACTCACGACAACTTGACATGTTTATTAAAAACATTTTGAATTTCCAGAATTTGTATCCCGTCAGCCGACACAATCCAGGTATCCATATCGTGTCATTCCGCCGTTTTCCTCTCGCCGACCGCCACAACAACCCACTCAAGGTCAACCCGTGTAGCAACACGTACGTGTATCCCCATCCACCCTGACCGACCTCAGGTCAACCCTAGTACCAACACGTGTGCGCCTCCAGGTCAACCGGTATACTAACCCGTACCGCCAGCCCATCAAGGATGCGGTCAAGGCCAACCTGCTCAACAACCAATTCAAGGACACCTTACGACGCAGACAGGGACTTTGCCATCGTTGCCACAATATTCTCTTACCTTCCCTTTTCATTTCACTCCTGTCCGTCCTCAAGTCAACATCTATGGGAGCGCGCAGTCCAGCGACCAGAACAGACGCAGGAATTCACCATGCCGTCTCCACACTTTACAGTGGCTGACATTTTTTAGAAAATCTGAGATTCTCTTCTCTACAATATTCATCATTCATCTTAAGGTCAATTATTAAGTGCTTGTCATAAATTGTACTGGAAAAATTTATCGCGTCAAGATAGGTGATAAATTTTAAATTATGCATTATTTGAATTTAAAATTAATAATGACATACTCAAAATTAGGTACAGATCAAATATTAATTTGCTAGATGATTATGGCCAAACTAATGAGTCCTATATTTACTATGCCTTTTTTGATTCAAAATGGACGATTTTAGTGATTATTTACAAGACCAGGCTTATACATTTATTTGAAACTGAAAATAACGGCAAACGAAGTTCTCTTTCGTACCACACCGTAGAGCACAACCAAAGTTTTAAGTCAATTTGTCAATGGACTGTACATCAAAAATCATCAAAAAACTTTACGAACATAAGTTCGCTTGTGCCCGTACAAAATCTGAGGCGATAGCTATACAAGTGCTCGCTCCATTTGCACAAATTGAGGTCAAGAAAGAGTTGGAAAATGCCTCATGTATTTCGATAACACCTCAAATCATCTAAGTTTCAACATTCAACTTTCTCTGTGTTTTTTGTCAATTAAAACAATCATTCACACGTATTGACCGACTAATGGCTATTCACTATTCATTATTCAATTTTAATATTCCGATTAATCCATATTCAAATGTCTAATTTTACAATGATCTAATTTTAATACTATGATGTCAAAAATTCCTCCGTCAATTTAAAATTACGTTTTTAGAATTTTATGATTGTATTATACTAATTATAAAACAATTTTGTTCAATTCTTCAGCCTGATGATGCAATGCGAAACCGGTTGCTCATGAATGAATTATGAATAAATCCGTGACGAATATTGAGTAAAATAATTCTGGCTTGATTGGAGTTGATTGAATCTTCATTTCTCATTCAATTATAATTGGAAAATTCATTGAAACAAATCTGAGTTTAAGACAGACATGGATCGTGGAATAATAGACGTGGCGATCTAATTATTGAGGAAGGTGGTGTTATATTTAACAAAATCGTCACGAGTTATGTTAAAATTGGTAACTATTGTTATAATTAATTTAACATTATTCTCGGTGGAATTGTTTTCACATTTACAACTCGTTGGACATCTAGCGTCAGTAATATGTACTACTTCAAATATTATAATATTACTAACAGTAAGCTACTGCCTCCTGGGCCTTGTATTGTATAACATTTTCCGGCATGGTATTTGAGTCTGACTTTCTATTTTCCACCTCTCTCCCTGTCATTGCCTTCTACTTTCATCATGTAGACACAGTGTTTTTTCTGGCTTCAGTTTTTGACGGTTTTTTTAATCCTTTTATCAGTTTCAAACAGTTTTCAGTTTTTTCCTTTGAAATTTACTAACATTCGAATTTGACCAATAGGGAAGAAAATGCATACGCATTTTCTAACCCTGAATTAAAAATCTGGTCACGGCAATCACAGTGACTCAACATTTTCGTCCATTCAAGGTATTTTCCTATACTGAGTTTTATACTAAATTTTCTTGGAAATTACTTTCCCTATTTATCAGTTTATGATAGTAAAGTAAAATAGGTATTTTTCCTTGGAAATTATCCCTAATCAATTATTCTATTCCAAGATCCTGTTGTTTATCATTTATTTCTTGTCTGAATACCAATAACCATTTTCAAATTATCTGTTTCTTCTGGAATATTTGACTTTTTCCTTTTTTCTGAGAATTGTCGGATTTTTTATGGTATTTTTGTTTGAAAGTTCTTAGAATTATGGATTAATTAATTAATTCTAGAACATTTATTTCTTGTTTAATTCATCAGCCTGATGATGCTTATGCGAAACCTGGTCGCTCCTGAATGACTTTCGAATAAAATCCACGACGGAATTTGAGCAAGTATTTTTGGACGGATTGGAGTTGTTTGGAATTTCATTTCGCATCAAT
>JAQGCA010004411.1:0-10359 GCA_034698945.1 Protaphorura quadriocellata
GGCCCAAATAAAGACATCTACATTATTCAAAGATAGTATTGAATACCTGAGCGTATGGGACACTGTTTTTAATAGTTTCCTTCAGTTCCCAACAATGCCACGTTTGGAATCCTTGAGCATTGCAATCTCACAAGATTTCAACACAAAGTGCGTTGATTTGAGCAAGATTTTCCCAGCTCTGGAAGCATTGTCCCTCACGTCCTCGTGCTGGCAGGATGACGGGTCAACATTTGAAGACTTTTTCGCCCAATCCGAACATTGTCTCACAGTCAAGTCTTTTCACCTCTCTTCTATTTACGTTTCATTGAATTCCTTCAACCAAATTTTGATTGTCTTTCCAAAATTGACTGAATTGGAATTGGATATCAAGGAGCCTCATGGAATCGAAATACTCATGAGAATTTGGACTCACATAATCCTTGGATATTTCTTTGGAGGGACCAATGGAGGTGGAGAGTTTGGACTGCGTTTTCACTGGCATTCCATTCCAAACACTCCGAAGAATTGAACATGTCGTGAATAGCCAGAGCCTTGGTGAACTGTCGCCACAACTTCGAAAAGAAATAATTTCCTACATGAGGAACCAACATTGTCAAGGTCCGTCCATTGGAAATTTAACAAGTAAGAGCGCAAAAAAAGATCTTTCCAATGAAAATTTTCAAGTTAAATGTAACTATTTTAATTTCTGAGTGAGTGATCCGCAAGTACTCACTGACTGCCCTTACATTAGCTCTGCTCATGTATCAATGTTTTCAGGACTCACTGTTGTAAAAGAGCGGATTTTACTTGCATTCTTTGTTATTTCTTGACAGATCTGAGATGCTTGGAGTTTTCCGTTGAGACTGAAGGAGATGGAAATGCGAACGATTTGACAGACTTGACTGCTTTCTTGGGACTCTACTTCATGCCACGTTTGAAACATTTAACTGTTCGTGGTTCTAAGGTTAGACACCCAGACTTTTTAATTAAATCGATAGGTTGAATGCACTTTACTTAGTTTTGTGTCTTTTGAATTTGATAGATTACAAAAGCAGCCTTGGATATATTGGAAGCGGATAAGGAACTTGAGTCCTGTAGTTTGAGACGAGATTAAATTATTCAACGCCGGAAGCAACTGTTTAATTAGCTAGTAGCCAATGTTGTCAACTTTCGTGTAAGCGATTTTTGTTCACAAATTAAGTAAACTTTAAATTCCAATAGCCATCCATTCTGTAACCTGGGTCATATACTCCTTTGTATTTTATGCGTTATTGCAATAAATTATTTACTTAAAAGTTAAGTTTGGTTGTTATACAACGAAATATCGAAATTTTATTTTTCCTAAAGCTCAATTTTGAGGTAATATCGTTATTGAACTGGCATAGTAGATGAAACAGGATTTAATGACACTGATTCTCTCGTCTTCAGAATAATTTGTTCGAAGATAAACCTAAGAGTTTGTTCCGCTTGTTTTTTTTGTCTTTCAATCCCAGAATTAATCGATTCCGTCAGAAATTCCTACATATCAGGGGTGAATGGATTCACGGATCCTTAATATTTCATTTTTGAGTTTATTTAAAATTGCAAAATTTCGAGTCACGGTTTGTAAATGGAATGAATTTGACCAGCATACATGAATGAGTGGAATTATGCACAATCGCAACTATTTGACACAATTTAGACATGTAATCAGTCATCGAATTGTTTGAACCCCGTTAACATAGAAAATTGGCATAGAAAGTTTGTAATACGGTACACCGTGTACCGTTAGTAATGGCAAAAATTGCAAATTGCCAAATGGTACCAAATACGAGCACGTCTAGCCCTATGACAAGTTGATAGTTCTTCGACCGATCTTGCGATCTTATTACATTCGAATTACTAACTCTGTCTATAATTACGTTAGTTTGACTTCGTATGGGAATCAAGTACTGGAAACTTAACTGACAGTTTTCTGGATATAACATCTACAGCGGATTTGAAAATGAGATTACTTGTTAATCAATTAAGTACGAGACCTGACGTTACAAAGTGATTTATATTACCACCTGTGAAACTTATGATACGGAGATTGGAGCTAGGTACTTTGAATACAAGGTGGTTCACAATAGCTTAGCTTAAGAATGATTCACAGAAGAATGTACCTGAGAAGTTTAGACTCAGATGGTAATTCGACAAGAAAAGTTTCTGAAATCGCATTGGGTATGACCCACCGCGTACTATGATATTTTAAGTTGCTTGACAATGTGAAGCCAAAGTGATAAATTTATGACGAACACGAACAATTTTATTCAGGCGAAATGAGCTTCCATCACAAATCATATGCTTTAGTATATTTAGTAGGAAAATTAAAATCAGTGAAATTAATTTTAGTATTTTCAGTAGCTGGAATAATTCTAGCTACTACTGTTCGCGGAGGCTGAGAATTCGGTGAATAGCCACCCATTGACGTACGTATCGGGAGATCGAGATCCCAATGATCAGGAGAGTCTAACGCCTAATCATTTTCTGTTGGGGTCATCGAATGGGATACCTGGACCTGGTGTTTTTTCGGACTCTGATCTGTGGCTAAGGAAGAACTGGAGGCAAGCACAGCGTTCAGCGGACATATTCTGGCAACGTTGGTTCAAGGAGTATTTGCCAACCCTGACGAATTGGCATAAACGAACTGAACCAGTCAAAGTAGGAGATCTCGTTTTCATCGCTGATGGAGACGCCCCAAGAAATACATGGCGGAGAGGAATTGTTACCGCTACATTCCCCGGGAAAGATGGGCAAGTGCGAGCTGTGGATGTTTTGACCAAGGATGGACCATTTCGTAGACCAGTTGTGAAAATTTGTGTGCTCGACGTACGAAGTGGTGTAGATGTGCCGATGGGGACAGCATCTACGGGGGGAGTATGTTGTCCAGCGATCCCAAGTGAAAGTTTGAGAAAAAGGAAAGACTATTGTGGTGGATATTGTATTTACATTATTATAAAAAACTAAGTCTTAAGATATAATTTTTTTGCTCATTTAAGACCTACGCCTAGACCTAAGTTAGACCCTAAAGGTGAAGCTAGCTCGAATGAGTCACCTACGCCTAGACCTAAGTTAGGCTCTATAGTTAAAGCTTGATCGAGTGACTTACCTACGCCTAGATCTAAGTTAGGCCATATAGTTAAACAATGTTACAGAGAATTACATATACTCACACCTAGACTTATACCTTTGTTGTATTGTTACCTATACCCAAACCTATATGTAAAATTGCACACAATTTTACAAAAAAAAACAAAAACAAAGGGTAAAGTTTGGGGTAAAAAAGTGTGTGGGGAAAAGTGTGGGGTAAACAGTATATAAGACCGTGAGCTGAGCTCACTGGTAAATTCACTTTTTGAGAGTCTTAGAGTACGTTACTCCGTTTTGCGATAACAACCTAGATCTAGAAGGCTTACACCTATACCTAGACCTACACCTAAGTTTTGTTGTTGTTTGAGTCTTTTGAGTGAATCACCTATGTAAAGAAATATTTTGAGACATACATTTCCATTTAAGTAATAAATCACTTCGACTTTAATTGATTTTCTGTGTTGTGTATCTGGCATTCATTGCACCGGGCCATACTTGGTGGCTCGATAGAAAGGACTTCAACGTTGTTGTAGCAGAAGTGGATCAAGGACTTCAACGTTGTTGTAGCAGAAGTGGATCAAGAACTTCAACGTTGTTGTTGCAGAAGTGGATCAAGGACTTCAACGTAGTAGAATTTGGACGGGGCCAAGTGTGGTGTTCCAAGAGCAGAAGGGGATTACGTATTCGCAGGAAGGCAGGAGCTTGGACTCGACTTGATTTTTATAGAAGGCAAGATTTACGACCCTGGCCTGTGAGCTGTGTGATTTGAAGTTGTAATTAGCCAGTTAAGTGAGTTGTGAAGGTTAGGCCTGAGCTATCGAGGGCGGCCTTCACGACGTGGCGTGATTACAGGTGGAAAGATGGCTGCCTCGAGTAATGGGAGATGGCGGGATTCCAACTGGTCGACGTGAGCATTGGAATCATAAAATCGTGATTCTGGTTTCCGCCTGGGCAGCACTTGTTCGGTTCCGACAATACTCCATTGTTCTTGTTAATGTAGCTATTGTTGTAGCTGGGCCAACTTGTTTTTGTACAATGATGAAGCGAATGACGTAAGTGGAAATGCAAGTACAAAGACCAACTAGTAAGAAATAGTAATAAGATTTGGATTGGTTCTTGAAATATCACCCATAGATCACAATTATTTTTTAGCAATCAATTCTTGTCATAAAAAGTGGTCAAAAGTTTAATTGTAATCTCGAGCGTATATTTCATAGTTTCGAATCATTCAAACAAAAATAATTAGCTTACGTAGGATGTAAAGTATTAAAATTGGTAAACTAGGGAAATACTAGCAAGTATTGCACGCAGGGATGGAAATTCGATAAATTATTTGTATTGAATGTAATCTAAAATTCCGATTCCAATTAGAATTTGAATTCCGACGTTTTAAAAATCAAATTTCAAATTCGAAGTTCGATTCAAATTCTGCTTGAAATTTTCTTCGAATTTGAATTCCGATTTCGATTCAGATTATGTAACTGCTTATGGTAGAGAAGGAAATTCGAAAACTTATTTCGGTTTCCGATTCCGATTTTTTAATTTGAATTACGATTTATATAGGGGCCATATATAAAAACATTTTAATTATGGAAATAAATTAAAACTGATAGTGCCCATATAATAAATCAACTATGGGGAAGTCGAAAAACATTGTTTCAAAAACCCAAGATGGCTGCCACGGCCTAGGGCGCAAGGGGCCATATATAAAAATATTTGAAATATGCAAATAAATTAAAACTGATAGTGCCCATATACTAAATCAACTATGGGGAAGTCGAAAAAAATTGTCTCAAAAATCGAAGTTGGCTGCCATGGCCTAGGGCGCAAATGGCCATATATAAAAATATTGAACCATGCAAATAAATTTAAACTGATAGTTCCCATATACGAAATAAATCAAGCATGGGGATGTCGAAAGAAATTGTTTCAAAAATCCAAGATGGCTGCCATGGCCCAAGGCAAAAAGGGCCATATATAAAAATATTTGAATTATACAAATAAATTGAAACTGATAGTGCCCATATACTAAATCCGGCCGGCCAAAGTGCAAGAAATGAATGTAAAGCAGTACGTGTTGGAATGGCTAAAGCACCACGACCGCGTGGATGCCGAGAAAGTATTGGGAGGTCGGCCTAGAAAAGAGAATCCTATTCGCGCTCGGAAACTATCAAGTAGCACCTTGTTTTAGAACCTGAGTAGTGAAATTTATTCGGTAAAGCGTCTAAGACGTAATATAATTAATTTAATGAATTACCAGTTTCCGTTTAAATGAATTAATCTTCAATATTCTTGTCAATCCGTTTGTATCTAATATCTTTGCACGATAAATGAATGGATGTATCTTGAAACATTTTTTGACATCTCCAGACTTGATTTAGTATATGGGTACTATCGGTTTTAATTTATTTGCACAATTCAAATATTTTGAGATGTGGCCCCTTTGCGCCCTAGGCAATGGCGGCCATCTTGGATTTATGAAACATTTTTTTCAACATACCCATACTTGATTTAGTATATGGGCACTATCAGTTTTAATTTATTTGCATAATTCAAATATTTTTATATATAGCCCCTTTAGCCCTAGGCCTTGGCAGCCATCTTGGATTTTTAATTTTTTTCGACTTCCCCATACCTGATTTAGGATATGGGCACTGTCAGTTTTAACTTATTGGTATAATTCAAATATTTTGAGATTTGGCCCCTTGCGCCCTTGGCAATGGCAAGATACAATGCATCTTGGCAATGGCAGCCATCTTGGATTTTTGAAACATTTTTTTTGACTTCCCCATACTTGATTTAGTATATGCGCGCTGTCAGTTTTAATTTATTGGCATAGGTCAGGTTTTTCTTGATATGGCCCCTTGCGCCCTGGGCCATGGCAGCCATCTTGGATTTTTGAAACAATTTTTTTCGACTTCGCCATAGCTGACTTAGTATATGGGTACCATCAGTTTTAATTTATTTGCATAATTCAAATATTTTTATATAGCCCCTTGCGCCCTAGGCCATGGCAGCCATCTTGGATTTTTTGAACTATTTTTTTCGACATATCCATAGTTGATTTAGTATATGGGTACTAGCAGTTTTAATTTATTTGCATAATTCAAATATTTTTAGACGTAGCCCCGTGCGCAATGGGCCAGGCAAGCCATAAAGTAATAATTTTTGGTGTCCTTAACATTAAATTTCAAAATCCAAATTTGTTCGAGCAGGTTATTGACGATGGATACCGCCATGTTTGCGACAGCCATTGATCCTATAGACATTGGGTTTCTTGAGTTTATTTGCACACTTTCTTGTTTATTCCTCACTATGAGATCTCTTGATTGGATCAATTTGATTGATTTGTCCAGACTCTTTGGATTTCACCATTCCTACAGTCTATATGATCATTTTTTTAATAGTAATTTGTCGAATTTTGTGTTCTTTTTTTCGGTTTTACGTAATTTTGTACAATTTTTTTTTTTTTTTTGTGAAAGATGTAATTACTCTTATACTTACTAAATAATGTAAACTAGCTTATAGATATTTATATTTATTTCTTCCTGGCTATAATATATACTCTTTTATTCATATTATGTAGGGAAAGTGTCCTCCCGGATCCTTCAACAGAGGTGTTTAATTGGCGCACTTTCGGAGGTAATAAATTTCACTCGTATGTCGATGTATAACTTCTAATCCACTTCAAATCAGTCGTAAATATATGTTTACACAATATATCATTTGATTTGACTTTGATGAACGAAGAACACAGAGCTGTGTATTGAATGGATAAGGCGTTGGTTGAGTGGTACCTGCCTGGAGATAATTTGTGAAGGATGGATTGGAAAAATATTTATAGAAAAGAATTATTTTGCAGAAACGCTTTAATATTTTGCTTCAGTATAGTGTTATCATCTCTGCCATGGGGTTTAACATGTCGCTACTCGCTAGTCTCTATTTTGGTCCCTTCTGTCGACTTGACAAATGCAGACAATATAGGGCAACTCCTTGAAATAGTAACAGTGAGATGGAACATATTAATACAAATAGATCTACAGAGTTCGCCGTTATGCGTTTCCGATTTTCTATCGGGATAGCTCACTTGATCATTCATGAGTTCACTTCTGGCACATTATGATTACAGGGGTGGGCAGCGGTTTTTGGACAGTGTCCGTACGTCTATATCTCGCGCAGTTTGAGTGGAAGAATTTTGAAAAAGATACGACCGTATCCTTGGAAAAGTTGGGGCAAGTGATAATTTGTTCAGACATTTGTATTCAGTCTTGCGGCCCAACATGGCCGCGGTAGTTTAGACACTAGTTTAATTTTTTCCAGAGTAGGTTAGTCATTTTGGATGATCATAAGGAGGTTAAAAGTTTACGGAATTGAATTATTTTTGGGTTGAGGGTCAAAGATTGTCAACTGTATCGAATACCACAGATATCACAAAATTGTGGGTCTTTTTTCACCAAATTCCCAGCGTTCCCGTAAATCGAGGAAAAAAGCACTTTGGGTTGATATTTCAATCGAAATGTCGTACCCTCCATCTCAAAATGAATTTCAAATCATCTGAAAATGTCACGAACAACTGTCCGAAGAGTACTCAAAGAGAATCGGGGTGCAAAAATTGTGAAGAAGACCCAAGGTCATGCCGTGAAAGCGATACACTTCAAAAATCGCAAAACAAACTGCAGGAAGCTCTGTGAGGGTCACTTGGCGGAAAAAATGGCCGGGATTCCTGATCAAAGTGTCGGTTCTGCCTGCCGCATTTAAAACGCGCCTGGCGAATTTATTATCGCAAACCTATTAAACGTGACCCAAATATCGCATTGAGAAATCTGAAAAGTTTTGTGAAAAATTCACCCAACTCATTACAGTCTCCCAAAATGTAAAAATAAACTCGGAGTATTTCATTTCCGAAATTTTGAAACCGGTTTTGGAGGAATCCGTCGCTGCGTTATAACTATAACCTAATAAGGTCAATCAAGTGTTCGTTTATCATGACAATTGGATTGTATTGGATTGGATGTAATTTTATTTAAGTCATCAATAATCATAGCTCACACAACGAAAACATCAAAAATGAAACAAGGCGACTTCTAATACCTCGAAGATGATGGAGGCCAACGCAGCCGATTTACAAGTTAGACTAGGAATACAAATTATTCCTAGAAGCCAAATCCAAGTTGAATCCCCGGAAAAAAGTCCAAGGACTTTTTCGCATTCGGACTTCCGAAGCAAAGGCTTTGAAAAAGAAGGTCGATGACTCTGCACGTCGTTGGAAAAAAAATTTCACTAATGTTTCATCTTCCGCGGCCATTTTGCCCCGGATGACTGAATACAAAAAATCTGTAAAAATTGTCGCTTGTCTCAACTTTTCCAAGGATACGAACGTACTTTTTTTCAAAATTTTGCTCACTCATTAAACTACGCGAGATATAGACTTACGGAGACTATCCAAAAACCGCTGCCCACCCCTGTAGATGATGGTTGCGGATTTAGTCTGATTAAGTAATCAAATGATGTTAATTAGTAATTAATGAAACAAGTTCAATAATCTCATCCGCTCTAAGGCAATAATGATACGAATTCGAAAAGTTTTAATCTTCAGGTATGCATGCATTGGATAAGTTTCAGGAATTTTGGGATCGAAATTATAATAATTATTTTGCGCAAAGTCTTTCATTTACAAATTTTGTACATGTGTAAAACATTGCTCAAAAAATAAAGTCCTATATGAGCAACATTCTCTGACATATATATATATACGTCAGATTAATTTTAATGCTTAAGCATATTTCAAGATTTGTCACAAATTATGAAATGGATGAGATAATTTTTTCTTATTTGTTACGGAGTTGAGTTGTCTTCCAGCTTATTGCACAGCAAATTGACCTTCGTCAGTAGAGGTCAAACATTGAAATTTCTGAACGAACTCTTATTGCACAAATTCGGTATCTCTGATTTAATTTTTGTACTCTAAATAACTAACCCAAAAATCACTACTCAAAAGTGAAATTGATGTCGTGGTATAACAAAAAAAAAGAGGCCGAAAATTAACTATTCATTCAGTTCATGATTATGCATGCTTTCATCGCGATGGACTCATTCTGGATCCCTCCGATGCAAAACATAGTTAATTTGCAAATTAACATTCATAATCCGGACCGATATAAAATAATACAAATAGTACGGTGTCCTTGCCTGTGCACTATGGATTTCCAAGCAAGGGTTAATTAAATGCTAAATGCCTCGTTACGAAAACCATATGGATATTGTTAGACAAACGGCTCAGTTTGCCTCATAATGTAAATTGATGACCAGAGCCGAAGCTAGCAGTGTGCAGATGCGTGCATCCGCACAAGGGCGCGAGCTGATGGGGGCGCAAAAAAATTAAAAAAAAAAGTAATGTGATCAAAAATATAATGTGAATTATAATGTAAATTTAAAGATTTATTGTAAAGTGCGTAAGTGACACCTAACTTTTGCCGTATTAAATACTATTGTCAAGGAAAGTCAAAAAATCTCGGCCCGTCGGGCCGATTACCTATCTTAACTATCTTAACATGACAAAAATTGGCAAAAAAAGGCTATCTCTTCGTGAAAATTTTTTAAAAAAATCGTGTACGGCGGCCGCTCTGCGGGGACATCCGCAAAGGGCAATAGTTCAATCTCCAATCCCGGACGCACATTTTTTGCTCCCAGAATTTCTATGCCTTAAGACCCCCCCCCCCTGAACGGCACCATTTCGACATGCCTGGGCAATTTATTCCAGTGCACAAGGGCGCAAAAATTTTAGCTTCAGCTCTGTTGATGACTATTACAGCTGGCTTAAATCCACGGTCGATGGGAACTGATTATGATTTGTAGCGTAATTTTTGATGCAATGAATAATATGTCTACTAGTTGTCTTAAATAAATAATACAATTAACGAATCAAAATGCATGAAATTATAGGATATGAGCCATTCCCATTAAGTTATGCAAATGAAATATACATGTTTCATTTTTTTTTTGTATAGTTTTAAAAAATAATTGAATGGATGGAACGTGTAATGTAATGTACTCCAAGATAGGTCAACAAATCCTAGTAAGGTGGGTCTAAGGTGACCTATCAACAAATCGGAAGTGCCCCTAAATTCCAAATTCGATCACCTAGCTCTGGCCGCTGGGTGCTCTAGCAACCACTTCGAATGTAAAATGGATGCGTTTTTTGTGGTCTGGATTCCCGGACTTGAGTGTCTATTTTTATTTCTTTTTATTCTGGTGCAGATTAATTAAATT
>JAQGCA010004412.1:0-10359 GCA_034698945.1 Protaphorura quadriocellata
GGATCAACGTGATTTTATTATCGTGTTATATTTCGTTGTCACTTGAATAAATCATTGAATCTGAATCTGAATCTGAAAAATGATAATTTTGATGAGGTGGTTTTTGTCGGATTTATGAAGAGTACAACAATTTTTTTACGTCAATGTCAACCTGAGATCCTGACTGTGATGACAAAAGTGTTAACTCAAAAGTTCCAATGTTTGACCTTTCTAGGTCAAGGTGAAATGGAGGAAAGCTTAGGGAAAGTTGAAGAAATGGGGCAAGTTTGACTCGACATTGGGCGCGGGAAAACGAGACAAGTCAAACTTGCCACATTTTTTCTTTTTTCCCTGAACGTTTCCTAGTTTTCCTCAATTTCACCTTCACCTAGGAAGGGCAAACATTGGAATTTTCGAGTCAACTCTTTTGCGGTCATCACAGTCAGGATCTGAGGTTGACATTGAGGTAAAAAAAAATTGTACTCTTCATAATTTCGACAAAAACCAATGCATCAAAATTATAATTACTTGCCCCAACTGCAAGACGTATTAAATTGTACCGGAACTACCAATATCTGGTATACTGAATCAATGGCGTTACTTCTGGCTTGACTAGCTTTCCATTATATTAGGTCTAACTTTCCTAGCTGAAATGTACATAGGTTTATTATCATCCGTCTTTATGCGTCCTTAACCTTATTGCTTATTCACAATTTCCCCAGAAATGGGAAATTGCGTTAAGTTGAAATAAATAAATAAATAATCAAAATGGAAAGAAGTCACAATTTTTTAGAATTTGCACCACCCTGTACATTTCCGAATGCATGAATGCAAAAAGGATTATAAACTCAAGTTTGTAGAACGTTCTGGGACAAAACGTTGTCTCATTTGGTTACGAATGGAATAATTGTTATCAGAAAACAAAGCTCAATTTATCCCAGACTCACAACTTTACAGGTAGAAACAAATAAATTTGTTATCTAAAGTGTAGTTGTTTGGAGCAGTTGGTAATTCAATTACCTTTTTATGACTTCATCAGAGGGTGTTACCTTTCGTAAATTAATAAATAAATAATAAGTAACATATGCATTCATTTTTCGCTGCATAAAATATTATAGGAAAAAGCGGCCCAAAAATATTTCATTTATTTCTCACCCTGTATATTTCCGAGTGCATCGGTGCACACGTACTAAAATGACTCAAAGCAAATACAAATAGTGAGTTTCTCTGTTTATCATTTCATTCACTCTAGAATTTTTATGTTATAACATAAAAGTACGCATTGTAACTCAAATCACTGAAATACGTTATTACCTTTTATTGAAAAATCATGAAATATTTGAACACGTGTCCTCTTCCGTGATCGTTTCCCTAAAGTTTCGAAAACAAGATTGGTTGATCGACTCTCCAGAATATTGAATCGCCCATTTGTAAATAACTTGGAGGAAATAATTCAGGTAATTCAGGTTATCCAGGAAATCTAAATCCTCGCACCAACATTATGACAGACTCTCTTGTTTTTTCAGAATGAGAAAGCATAATTCAACTCATCCAAAATATGAATGTCAGTATATTTCGAAAATAAATTCCATCTTTCGTTCAATAGTTTTGGACTTCATGGCATTGTTTTATTCTCTTTGTTGTTTCTATTAATCTGATGATTGGTGGTTTAAACTAAAATTATGCACTCAACTACTGCACTTCCGTCGGTGGAGCTGTTATCCCATAAGATTCAAAGGATTTGACGTTCCAGCCTGGAGGGGAGTACCGAGGTGTAACCCTCCGATTTTGCCCGAATCGGTTTTGTTAGGAAGTGCTGCCCGAAAAACTAAATTGAGTAAAGTGTCCCCACCCACTACTCAAGCTTCGAAGTTTAAGAAAAGTTTGAAGTTTTTGAAAAAAAGTTCAAAGAGGGGCGTCTTTGTTCTCAAGGTTTTAGCATGGGATTTTCTCCTTGTCTCCTTCCTTATCTCTACTAAATATGAATTGGGGAAGTTTTCAAAAATAGATAAAAAATTCTAAAATATTTAATTGTTGTGTTAATTCCGCTAATTCCATATTACAGATAACTTAATTTAAATTAACCTAAAAATGAAGTCAGTTCTTCGAGAGTGTAAAATTTAATAATCGATGACAACCGAAGCAAGGAGTTCGTCTAAGGATATCATCGTGTGTAATCCCTCTCATCATGGTGGCCCAAAATATAGCAACTAACTCGAAATACTTCACTCAGCACGTGTTGAAACCAATTTTGGAAAGAAAAATTCCAAAAACATATCTGGGAGAGACCAACAAAGTTTTTTCCCACCATGAATCAAATTCGGCACGTGCATCCCTGAAAACTACCCGCTGTGCAGAGGATTTGAGGTCCGAACTCGGAATGACCATCACTTCCCAGGCAGAGATCCCTGTTAAGAGTCTATAGACATCAGCAACCCACGAAACAGAAACTTATTTACCGACTGACATCCAGACTAGATGGCGTCTGGAAACTTCTCGATTCCTCAAATCCATTTAAACAACCAATTTCTTTCGCATTTTCAAAACTTTTGAACGTTTCAATTTTTTTCATGAAGAGCAATTTAAAGGCTGTATATGTTCCAAATTTTAAGTTTTGAGCGCGCATGGTTAAGAAATGAGAACAATTGACAGGTGGCCAAATTAAAGGGAAGACACCCTGTATTCTTAATTTAGGAATAAAAAGAAGATTTCATTCTATTTTTTTTTATTAAATTCAGTCGTATCACTACTAATTTAAAAGCACGATCTGAGCCTTTGGTATTGACATTGATTAAAATCTTTTATTTTTTAGTAAACTAAAACATGATAAACTAAACATACTGACCGATCATGTACAGGGTGTTGCCACTGAAGGAAATAAATTGTATTGAAGCACAAAACGAATGTGTTGCGGTGCACATGGTGTTTCAATCGAATTAGAAAACTAAAGTACAAAAATCATTCTTACTTCAGTGCTCCCACAGACCATCAACGTTAATACCATACGAGATTTCGAAGTTTTGAAACTGAATTCTGTGCGCCCACTGATCGATATTCTTTTTTGATGCATTTGGATGCAATGCAACTTTGTCGTGAGTCTACGAGTGCGCCTATTGTAACAAAGCCAGTAAATTTGTATCCTCCTAATAAATAAATTATTCAACTATTTTCCTTCAGTTGAAGGCATGTAGATTTCTGACGTCCCGTTATTTGGGTAGGCAATTTCAATGAAATATTCAGACATTCTAGAATGTTCTGCATACTTGATTACTTCGAGCTGAGAAAAGTCATATAAGTAATTCAAAGACGAGACTGGGCTTTCGTGTATGGGTTTGGCTCATGATTTCTTTGTCTATTTCCGACGTAAAATGTGGAATAATCAATAGGTTTCTAAAATCCTCATATTGAGGTGAGTACGCCTATAACTGCAAGTGCTGTTATTGTGTCAAAGCCAAAACACTTTTACCATATATAATAATAAATTATTCAAGCTCTCTTCCTTGGAATGAAATAATATGGATTTACTAGCTCGGACTATTTGGAAAGGGTTGTTTCATCCTCAGTCAAATTCAAACTTCGCTCCAGAACAGGAAACTTGAAAATCATGGACATAGATTCTTTGTTGACCTTCTTGGGCCTTCTCCTCTACAGTATGTGCGATCCAATAGGTGGGATCGGAACAACCGCAGAGGAATATCGGATTCAGAATTTGAACCACTTCCTCACTGAATTTCAACCTTGCCATATTCACATCAATATATTCCCCAGTCTTGAACTCCGGTTTGAATTGGACCCTCCGAATTTTGCGACAACGATTCGCCATATTCGATTCAGTCGGTTTGTAGAAAATGGAAAATATTCAGCAGAGCTTTCAGGGACAGGGAGATCTGGATTCTGCCGACTATTCTTATTCGTTGCAATATCACTCAAAAAAGGCCAACCATTTGGATTTAGTGATATAGAATTACTGGAATTGTGTGGGGAAACAGACGATTGGCCTTGTATGGAACTCGCGTCCTTTGTGGTACTTGTTTCATTTGACAAACAAGTGTATGACTTTGCTCGCGTCCACACCCAAAACATGGAGGGGCATGAACTACGTACTCATCGTGGTTGGCTGTTAAGAACTTACATTGCATGTCATGTGACAGAAATAAGGAACGACGAACACCGTTGGGAAAAAACTTTTGAGATCCGAAGTAGTCAAGTATCATGGAACTCCATTAAGGAAGAAATCCCTCGTTTGGATAACAAATCCTTCTCAATGGAAGGACTGAATATTGGAATCAAGAACATTCACAAAAGACCAAAAGTGATTAGAGTCATGTGGGATGGAAGCAATGGGACAAATGTTATGCCGTATGCTTTGGCTCAAGTGAGCAACCCATTTAAGGGAACTCAAATCGCAGATAATCACCCAATTCAAACTGTAATGCAAATTCTGATTTACGCTGAGATTGAACTTTACATGGATATTGATCAATTTACTCACAATAGACACGTACCCCTGTTCTGTGTAAATTCGTTTGAGGTACGTCAGTTTCCAACTTTGCTGAAAACCGACACAGGCAGTGCACGCAGTGACCACAGAGTTGTGTTCCTTGGTGAGAGTGATAGCTTAAATTTTGCCACATGCGAGAAGTCAAGAGATAAACTAACATTTCGGTCTTACTTAGCTTTTGACCCGACTTTTTGGTACGTATTCTCTGCGGCAACTCTTCTTCTCCCCTTTGTCATGTTCATTCTGTACTACTTGAAAGTGCCACAGATGGAGCGGAAGGAGCGCCATTGGGATTTCATCTACAATATGACGGCTATAACAGTCGGATCTGTCATTGGTTCTTCTCCAGACCCTTCTCCGCAACTCCGGAAGGACCCGAGTTTACACAAAATTTTTCTCATTTTATTCTCAGTCTGGAGCTTGGTTGCCGTCTTTGTCACAATATGCTACGGTAATTTGTTTTCAGTGGAATTGATCGTTCCGTTGTTCCCGATCAAAAGAAATATTGTCAGATTCAAAGATGCAAAATCATTCCGATTTTTCTCAACCGCAACTACTTTTAGGGATATTTTATTGGATCTTTACAATATCGAATTCAACGTTGTCAAACTTGATGAAGAGACTATAAACGAAAAACGTAGTTATAATGGCCAATCTCTGACTTATATGGAACTCCAGAACGAATTTGGAATGAGTAAGGCTGAACTAAAAGACTGGAATGCGGTGACCAAGCGATCAAAGAATCAAACGTCCATATTCAATAATTTCCTCTATAAACCTTACTTTCCCCGTTCCGATATGTACGACCGAATATCAGAAAATTGCCCGAATCACGGATTCATTGAAGAAAACAAGGTTCTGGACACACTTGTGATGTATTCTCAATTAAAGAGCAAGTATATTGTATTTTACAAAGGAAAGGAAGAACTGTTAAAGGCTCAAAATAGTATTGTGTTTGAGGAGTGGAATATTGAATACTTATACTCAAGAATGCAATTGATCATGCAATCAGGAATCTTCAACATTTGGCGAAAACATTGGAATAATATCAATCCGTCTTATTTCGATGAGGAATTACCAAAGTTACGGAGAAAAAAATCGAGTGAAACAGATATACCGATTTCATTGAGTTCTTCTATCATCACATTATTTTACATTTACTTGTTTGGGCTAGGACTAGCTACGTTGTCTTGTATGGTTGAGACAAGGGAGATTATTATGAATAAGTGTAAAATAATGTTTGAATCATTTTTTAAAAATATCCGCCACTTATTTAATTTCTTTAGAGCTGAACTCAGCCAGATAATTTCAAAAATAAAGAAATACATGCCCCCTTCCATTCCCGTCAGAAGTATTCGCAAATAAAGGCATTGCACTTCGAGTAACTTCAGGAGACATGTAAAATGTAAAAAAATATTACAATGTTAAAAATATAATAATAAAAAGTTTTGTATAGTAAAATGAACTAGAAGTTATAATTTGTGGTCGAAATTCATATATCTCCTGAATCACTCCAAAACATCCAAGAACCACTTTATAGAGGAACAAAGACAATAAGACATAATATAATGGATGCGAAGGGTCTGCGATTTCATGGCCTCGAGGACAGCGGTCTGGTATTTTAACGGGGGATTTACTCCTTTTTACCATTTGGTCAGAAAACCTCAAAAATGTCAAAGACGTCAGATACTTTTCTAACCGCATTTTTGAAAATTCGCTCATTAAAGTACTCCATTTGCGCAGACGACTTGAAATTTATTCCACTCAGGGATCCGGGGTAGGTCCCGGTTGGTTAGACTAGACTTTCCTGTCATATCATGCATAAGGACGTTAACTCTGTTATCTAGTGAGTTGAACGACTTTTGCTGACCTCACTTCTACAGAAGTCGACAGACGTCATACCGACTATAATAAATGATTTTTTATTAAGAATGGCTGAGATCAAATTTAACTCTAAATATGATCAGGGAATCCTAACTCAAAATCTCTGCAGATCCCGGGACGTACGATTCATCTTTCCGTCCACCACGAGATTAAATGTATTTTGTGGGTGACCCTATGAGGTCAAGATTCTAATTCGAAACGCAATGACTAAATGGAATAACATTTTACACTTGGTTTAGGTTTGGGTAAGGGACGAACTCCCCCCGATTTTGCATGTTGATTTACCTTTAAACGAAATTCAGGAAGCCAGGCTTCATTTCTCGATGGATTTTCGAATGTTTTTTTTTGTTATTTTCTAGGACATCTGGAGCGGGTCCGATTTGTATTGCCGAGTCGAAATTCACACACGATGCACCTCAAAAATAAAATTTTAAAAAAAGAACCGACGGACGAGAAATTTTGAACTGTGTTGTCCGATGGATGACGTAAAACTTCAGGTCAAACATAAAATACCCGTCCTTCGGAAATTCGCAGATGTTACTGCCTAAACCAAAAAATTAGCAAGTACAAAATCACTGACTGAATCAATTTGAATTGTATTTCGAATCGCATGAGTTACCCTCGGTTGAAGGAAGGTGACACGAGTCAGGGTCATCTACGCATTCTCCAATATTTAGTACTAATTGCAATCTAATTTATTCGTACTTGCTAAAATGTGCCAATTTCTTGGTTTAGGCGGTAACATGTGCGAATTTCCGAAGGACGGGTATTTTGTGTTTGACCTGAAGTTTGACATGTGTCAATCGGGCAACCCAGTTCAAAATTTCTTTTCCGTCGGTTTTTTTTTCAAAATTCTATTTTTGAAGTGCATCGTGTGTGAATTTCGACTCGGCAATAAAAATCGGACCCGGTCCAGATGTCCAGAAAAATAACCAAAAAAAAAAACATTCGAAAATCCGTGGAGAAATGAAGCTTGGTTGTCCTGAATTTTGTTTAAAGGTGAAGTAGCATGCAAAATCGGGGGGAGATCTTCCTTAAGCCTGCTCACGTCAGGCGCCTACGATAAAGATAATATCGTGCGTTCTGCATAAAGAGTTGATTTGGTATGACACAATTCTCAGTTGGAGTGTGTGAACCTAACGCATGTATAAATGTATTTATTTTGTTTCTTTTGTGGCAAAAAGTTTGGAAAACTTGTGGAGTAAAATGAAAAACAACCCAACATTCATTCCTATCAATTCAATTTTTAGAATTATGGATGGAAATGCGTCCACAGAAACTACCGGAGACAAGGAGATTTAAATGTCGTAGAGTCTGCTCACGTGCAAGTTCCTCACTCAATTCAAAGTATAATAGCTATACAATTTCACAAACCACTCCAGGAATTCTATTAAGTTCGTTAATCCGAGTGGTATAAATACCCCAGACCCAAGTCTCTTCCAGTAAACTCAACTTCCTTTTCTCTCCAGACGAATAGAATAGAATAAGGTTTATTTCCATGTCAAAGTCATATAAGACATAATCATACAATTTAATACAACTATTTCACGCCTATCTAAGTTTCTGCCTCACTACGTATTTCTAAACTGTGTGCAAAGTTTAACTCTGCATGGGAGGAGCGCGAGCCATCTTCATTCTCTTCACGTAAATGTAATCCCTTAAACTCAATATCGAATTACACGCATAATATACAAGAGAGAGAAAAATGGTAAGAATGACTGTTTCTGTCAACCAAAATAAAGAAATAACAATGGAAATGAAATGAACCACTACAAATGGTTTGTCGGCCAACAAAACTACACTTCAAAATATTTCCTTTTCATATTTAGATTTAATTTTCAAATCAATTTTTATAAGTTATTAACAATCTTTCATAATTCCGTCATTTAATGACAAAAGAAACTTATAGTACACAATTTCAATTCAAAATAATTGAAAATAAACTGGAGATTATGCATCAAACTACTGCTTACAGTGTGTGCACATTTTTTATATTCTCACAGTCTCAGCTTGGTCCTGTCTAGCCACTTAGAAAATTTAATGAATTAATGATGATATGTATTCCTATTTGTCGAGAACGCATGGAATTATAATTACAAATACTGTTTATCTTTATTTTTTAACACACTAATAAAATTCAAAATAAATGACCGCGGACCACTTGCTGCGGTTGACTTAAACAAAAAAATAACTGACCGCCTGGCGTTGAAATAAAATAAAAATTAGTAAAATAATATAATATAAAAAATAAGATAATTATAATATAAAATGCTCCGGAAGTAAAAATATTTCGAAGGATACACTTTTCAAAATGTACACACGTTCTTCAAAAAAACTGGTTGAATTTGCAATTACGATACGGAATGTACACAACTAGAAAATGTAGAATTTAAAAATGCCGAACTAAATCAGTGACTAGAGACAGAATACAGTAGAGCTTTATTCCAACTATTATGTTACACATATTACAATGTCTGCAAATTCTGGGATTTTTAGGAGAGCGAAATCGGAATGCCAGTCGGGAGTTGTTTCGAATTATTCGGTCGCAAAATGGCGTCAAACTGCACAAAACTCACTTCGTTTTACATTTATGTTCCGGATGATGATGAATTCAAAGTATTCAAGGCGGACTTGTACTAACTACAAATTTCGTCACCCACAAATTAGTGGAGAAGGTGTGATATGGAACACGAGTATAGAAATCTTAAATCTTAGAACATTAATAGGATATGCTTGTCAGTTCAGTCGGCTGGTTAAATCTGACCTATAATTTAGATATTATGCATATTACGGAAATCCTGTTTTTATTAAGTGGCGGTTCGATATGGCAGCTTATGCCCCGCAAATATTATGGAATAAATCCTGCAACATGCAATAAGTCACACTCTCATCGCGTCAAATTGATCGCGCCTTCGATAATTCCGAAAAGCCTATGCCTAACAAATCGAAGGACCACTGTTGATAGCGAAAGGAAAGAATGTCAAAACAAATTAGAGTCAGCAGCACAACCGGATGACGACTAAACTCAAACAAACTTTAATTTTCCATAAATAATAATAACAAGCTCAAATATGTAAAAGAAAAAAAATAGTTGAAACGTTTTTGGTTCAGATGTCAAGACGAAATGGTTAAGTTGAGCAAATAACACTTGGATATATTTTGAACATTCAATTTCATGATTCATCGGTGAAAATATATAAATACTGTAATAACTTCAAAACCCATAATTAGGCTCTTGAGAGAAACTGAATGCTATGATGAGGGGGTCACTGGGGTCAGTGGCTCCATAAAATCTTGACATATGTGAGTGAGTGATGAGGGATACTTTTGCTGAAGTGTAACTACTCCCACTAGTACTAGTGCTGCTACTATTTGACCCAACACTGATCGCACTCAAGTCTTCGTCTGACTCTTCTGGTGTCAGGAATCTGTACCGGTGACCAGTTCTACGAGGTATTCTTCTGCAAATGGCAATTCCAAACACGGCCATTAATACTAATAGTGTTATCATAATTATTGACGCCGCATAAGCAGCTTCGACGGCCAGTACACCGAATTTGATCCATGCTAGCAGAAATATATCAAATATGAACAGAACTGGTCCAACAATACATGCAACAATCCACGTGGTTTTGATTGTTGTCAACATGAGGTCATGTGGGGATCGATCCACGTCTCGAATTTCCGAAATGTCAATCACACTTTGAATATAAGGGAGAATGCTGCAACAAATCACTTTGAGCACCATTGTTATGGCCACAAGGAGTGATGTCGTGATGACCATTGCTGTTATCAGTCCTGGCCGAGGATCCCCTATTTTCAGGTTACACTCCACCGCTGCCAACTGTTCATTTCAAAAATATATTAGTCCATATTGTCAACTTAGCAGCGATTTTTAGAGTGGGTTGCTTTGGCGTATACCGTAAATTACCGATTAGAAACCGGTCCCGAATAGTAACCCGGTCTCGAATACTAACCGGGTCTTTCTCCACCTT
>JAQGCA010004413.1:0-10357 GCA_034698945.1 Protaphorura quadriocellata
TTTACTCAGACTGTTCATAGTATTTCCTACCACAAAATGTCCACATATGTCTATTTGCATGAATTTCAACATTCCATGCAAGATAAGCTGTCCCAATTTCTGATCTTCTATGTACTTCCCACGTTAAAAAGATTTTCCAAGTCGGCCCTTACTGCTGATTGGTCCTTGTCGTTTTGTTGATGTTGAGGTACTATCAGTCGGAGTCTGCGCTAGAGTTTTTGAGAACAACCAGGATACCTTCCCTAGGCCAAGTGGAGAGCTAGTCCATTTTAAACCTAAAATTCGCAATTGACTAATGCGTGTATTATTTCAAAGACTTCTACAGTTTTCTTCTAGAAATTTAATTCATTCTCAACAAACTTCTAAAGCACTTCCAATATGGTAAAGCAGAGGCGACATATTTTGTTTTGTTCATGCACGTGAAAGGTGGACAAGAGATACACGGAAATCAAGGGAAGAGCTTGATGTAATCCCTTCCCCTCAATAGAACTATGAAATTTGAATTACCGTTCTCCTCCCCACTTTTCCTCAGGACTTACATACCCGAGTAACAGTTCATCTTCAAAAACCGGGTAAGATGAGAGGCGGGTAGGCGAGTCATTCTCCATTTCCTCTAGTATTTCTTCCATGCCATGTCTGTGTATGTCCAAGTCCATCTTTGCTGATCTTGAAGATTCGTTTAAATATCCCCTCATCTCCGTACGCAAAGAGTTTGAGACTCCTTGGAGCCAGGAAAAGAGCGGAACAATGAACTTCCGTGTCCCTGAGAACCAACCTGACTTGACTTGACTCTACTATCTATCTGTACATCTTTCTCATTAAGTTACTTTTACTCCAAGGGGCTTCAAATAACCATTTGGTCTTAAGCCCAAACTTTTTCCCCCATCGTAAATTCTACCTTGACTAAGTTTTTATGGCTTAACAAATTATTCGTATGACTCTTTAAGTACTACCACATTTGCATATGGAGTTGACTTGAGTTTGGGGAAAAAGGAAAGGGAAAGTGTGCTTGGCCACGTAAGTTTCCCCATTTCTTGAAGGGCAGTCACGAACGATGCATATACCACGCGGCGTTGATACCTTATAAGGTGAAAACTTTGAAAAAAAAATGGTTTTCGGAACAATTAGATATACGAATTTGTTTGTAAATATGGCTTATCATTTCTAAATCAGTGCTCAAAAAATTGAATGGTCCCATAACTTTAATAGATGTTCAACCTTATTTGAAACAAGGCCCTTTCGAGTCATTCCATTCCAGATATCTTTTGTTTTACAATTCACTTCATTACAAGGTTATTTCATTCCTTGTCCAAAATGTAATACAACGTGTAGATTTAACCACAGGAGGCAACCTTTGCCGAGTAAAAGCTTGACCAAGAAGGTCTGAAGATCTTTAGAAATAAACAAATCTATGAAACGTGGTCCTGGAACTTCAATTGATGTAAAATTAGATTCGTACTAACCGCGAGGTTTTGAGTCGATGAATGTCAATTTTTATTATTATTATTTGAGTTGAACTGTAGATTTTCTATCCTCGATCGTACTATATATTATCCTACCACTGGCGAGTTACTGAATTCTTGTTCCATTCGTGCAATTGTAAGACTTCACAAATGCATTACAAAACTTGAAAAACAATTGCCCTATAATTGAGGAAAATGACGCCTAATACATATAAAACTTCCTGACACTTGTACTAAGTAATAGGATTTCAGGACGGGTATGTATCCGACGGTTCGTAAGCACTACGAAATTCTCCCGTGCAAAATCCAATTGTAATCCTATTTAGAGTTCGCAAATCTGCCAGTCTGTCCGTGCTCTTGGTTGCTAAGGATGTAGAATAAAAGTCCAGAGTACTTACGTATATGTGTCCAAGATATATGTATGTACAAGTTGAACGTACACATTCCTTTCATTACTACGAATGAAGGAATTGCATTTCCCGTGCCATGTTATCAGAATACCCGGGAACGAGCATTGGCATCTCCTCTTCGACCCCAAAAACTCTGAGAATGTGAGGAAAGACTTTTGGCCTGGCTTCTTGGAAGGAGAGCAATCAAGAAGAATCGAGGAAGAACCCGAAGACGACTGACTACTTCAAATAGTTCGAATCAATCTGTCGTATTTCTTGGGGCGAGGGTAGGCTCAATATAGAAGACCGGGGCCTGTCTAATAGGGCATAGCCTAGTGATCCACTACAAGCGTAAAACGTGTAGGCGTTTTCGTATAGTAACCCAAATGCATATAAAAGCCAAAGTTATATGAATGTTAGATTTTCAGGGACTTTTCTTGGGTTGAATATCACATCGGGTATTGGAGAAAGGCAGGGAAAGAAAGGAGGATTAATAGTCTACTTTCTCCTGCCCTTCCTCCTCTACGTTTAAGGGCATTTTGGGCATTCTGATATACCCGTGCCCATGCATTCTAGCTATGGGTACATCCTTCCATCCCATTAAGCTTGAGTCCGACAGACAAATTGTCCACTGTCATGTGTTCGTCGATGAAACTTGCCAGAAGTTGGCCGCCGGAGTTTTTGTCTAGTAAACACCGAGTTGTAGTAGTTGTGGTTCCTTGCCGTATTACATAAAACAGTTTACTACATATGTCCAAAATACGTGGTTTACAACCAACTCATACCTTCCCGTTACAGAAGTACATATATTGCAGACTCACATCACATGTCGAAGCAGAGTTTATGATCTGCGTTTATCTATGTAAATTTTTAACGGAAGACATGCTTTTAAAGACTGATTGATTTTATGCTACCTTCATGTTCCTAATTTTTGGTTTAATCAGTTTATGTCATCAATAACATATCTCATAGCAATCCCAAACATTGATTCCACAATAAGTGAAACTGACCGACAATTAATATATTAATGAACAGCATTATAGACATATTACATGATCCAGATACTTTGCAAATAAAAGCGTACACTATTTACAAATAATTAAATTAACTAATAGAGAGAAGCGTATAGACCCGACTGACCAACAGTCTCCTAGCAACTGATACTCTTATGCTATTTTCACAGATGGTCAGAAGCCAGCTGCATAGAATTATGGGGTGTGCATGAGCAGCGCTATTAAGGCTCACCGCTCCTTCACGAGAATGCAAATTGTTTGCAACCTCGAGACTGAGCCCCCACCCGGAGTTCATACACTCGTCTCTATAAAAAATGCTACATTTGCATAACCAAATTACATTTCATTGAAATTAGCAATCTGTTTAAAATACGGTGAACCAATGGGCTCTAAATTTACGAAGTTGCTTAGCCTTGTTCTACCCATATTTTGAAATATCTAATGTACAAATCGTTTTGGTGGTTTGCAACACGTTGTTGTGGGTCAAGCCTGAATCTGATAATGAAAACACTTCGATTGGTCATTTCTACCAGGGCAATGTTGATTGATGTTGTTGATTTTACTCTGCTCAATCGGTTGGGTGCATCTGGGCATTTTGGCACGGGACTGCGCGTGGATTCTCCGGGACGGTGGTTTATAATTTTTCGATTTCTTCAAGCTGGAAGAGATGGAGGAAGTTATTAGGACATCGCGATATTGATGTTCATCTCTTCTACGTTTGAGAATTAAAGAATCGTAGACATTCAACCCTCAGAGCCTTCCGGCGAATCCCAGGCCAAAATGACCGGATGCTTCCAACCGATTGAGAGGGGTGAAACCAACCACAAACAGTTAAATTGCTATAATTGAAAATATGCCTATGCCGCATGTTGAATTCTTTAAAGGAAAATAATGTATTTTTAAATAATAGTTTCTGGGCCTCGGAACGGCTGAAGCTATCAGTTTCTTCAAACGTAAAAGCTTTCACTCAAATGTTAAATATTTGTTATTTAATTCGTAGTCTCTAGGCTATCAGTTGAGTCTTGATTCATGAATATAATCCACACATCATTAATATCAGGCTTTAGGAAAGGTCAAACACATTCGACAATTTTGACATATTTGTCCTAGTGTCATCCGTCTGGTTTAGGATTTCGCTAGCAAGAAAAACCTATCCATCGCATGCCAAATCATACCTCGGGATCTAACGTTATTGTAAAAACGACAATGTCTTCGTGTACAACTACACAAACTTATCCTGCAATGTATCAGTAATAAACAATTAAGAATAGGGAGAAGACTTGCGAGAGGACTAGCGAGAAGAATTTCCTTTACATTTATCATTCTGCGTGATAACCGAGAAACGAGAACTCGGATTTATTTGACAATTGTATGCCGTCGTCAAAAACTCTTCCTGCAGAAATTGCCATATCTTCGGTATAGTGAAAATTGTAAAACGGAATTTTTTCTTCCTCTTCGGTTTTAGCTTACTCAAACTTTTGAATGATACTTCACTGAGACTGGGCGAATCAGTGGAATACGGTACGGTACATGGATGTTGGATTTACTGTTAGTAGTAGTAATAGCGAGGGTTGCGTAGACATAAAACTGAGAATATCTTGTCCCCCAAGGTTATGATTACTTCTACTGTTACTGTAAGTAGTGATATTCTATTTTATATCGCTGCATGGGGTTACTCGGAGGGTAGACAGACTCAACCTGAGGAGAATTTACTTTGTTTCAAGAAGTATAATATAGTATAACTTCAACCCAGTTGTAAAACAAGCATCAATAAAGTTAATGTGGTTAATCAATTTGCGACGTAAAAAGTTTTGAGCGCCTCTCAATAATTTCAGTTCGCTCTGAGCTTTGTGGGTTCCCCGAATGTAAATTGGTCGGGGGTTCGATTAATTTTTTCTAACTCTGAAGTTGGCCCTGATTATTCTTTTCTAATGCATCTGCGAACAAATCAGGTTAACAACAAAAATTCGATTGATGTGTATGGGAAAGGAATTTTGTCTTCTTAAGTTATCGTGGCTGTTTCGAAATGTAGTAACATCTGCACAGGTATCGGCCGATAGATATTTTTTCGGTATTTACAAATAAAAATTTGGCGATAAGCTATCACAAAAACAAGAAAATACGCTCAATAATAGCACTCGCGCTAAACAGCACTGCAAAGATTTTTCTGTTATTTTGTATGGGTTAGCACAAATATTAACATGCAATTATTCTCTGCCAGTTCGTTTTTAAGGAGTTTTACTGTCTATTCCGTAGCGGACTTGACAAACCAAGTAGCTCCTCGTTCGGCTACCTTCTTCGGCTACAATTTAGATTACTTACCGTAACAGGTGAAGGGTTACATAACCGGCGTATCTGATGCGAAATAGTTTATTTTTTAGTACAACTTGGTTAAGTTGGTGAAAGAATGTGTTTATAAAGAACGACATATAAAAATTTTCATTTCTTTTTTGCATGGCTTTGCATTGTGTCGCAAAAGATGTGATAAAACATTATTGCCAATGTCAAATAGAGTCATTTCTAGCCTTGTCCTCCAGTGTTATGGAATGGGAGATAAGAGGGTGAACGTATTGCATTAAGGGAAAGAACATCATGAAGCATGGCGTAACTCAAGCCAATTCACAAGCCATGAGCCCAAGATCAAGGGGTAGATTATACATATCCTGGTGCACTCTTCCACATCTTAAGCTTACACCCCGAAACAGAGAAACTTAATTTAGCAGAGAAATGACAACGAATTAAGACATGTTTGTATGTCGTAGTTGTCCGCATAAGAAACAACCTTTGTTCCTTTTCATATCTTGTCTAATAATGTGAACAGAAGGATACCGCATTGGATGGACCCAAATATATATTAAACCTCATGCAATCTCAAGTCGGACAGATTTCTCCCATCATTACTGTGCTATGAGTTTATTAAACTCTCCTCGCACTGTGCTTTGGATCACAATCACGGGCACAGATGCACAAAGGTGGAATTACAGAATCCACAGTGAACAGCAATCCTATTAATATCGGAAATATTGAAGTTTATGTAATCCGAACCAAGGGGTGTGATACATATTTGGGACCCTATAAGCGAAAGAAAGTGAAGAGATAATAGCACGTCCGTCCGTGGCGTCGTCATCTCAAATGGGAATGGGAAATGTAATTTGTTTTTTTCTAAACTTTATCCCGTGCTTACGAACAATAATAATCCATATATGAGTGCTCATTTCATTAAACCAGGGAAAAGTGGAATGAAGTGGCGGACGGAGTTGACTTCCTGGGATTTGTGGATGTGTGTCGCGTCGTCGTCGAGGCTGAGGCTGATTTTGATTTTAAGCTAAGTTGAAAAAGAGGAGAGGAAAGAGAGAAGAAAAAAAAAGTCGGGACATCAAAAATCCCATACAAAACTCGTTATTCTCCCCTTTTTCATTCATGAATAATTTCGTATAATAATGCCCTCAAGTCTCGTTTCCCATTTTCATTCCATCCCATCTCAATCTCAAACCAAACCAAACCAACTCTTCTTTCTCCTCTGCCTTTCCTTGTAAGTAAAAGTAAAAGTAAATGCTATGCCATCCCTTGCCTCCAAATTCTAACCCTTTTCCCTCAAACTTCACATTTACATACCGGGGTCCACTTTATATTACATGAGAGGCAGGCAGTGATACGTGTTGAACACTTCCAAATATGATTGGGGCTCCTAACCCTTCTTTAATCTGTTTTATATTGTCAAATCTCCTATTCCGATTTGTCCGCTCAAATGCAGTGTGAATTAAGTTCTGTCGTAAATCTTTTCTCCTCTCCAGTGTCGTACGTACTTATATACAGTACAAATTCCCGAATCCCTTGCTCAAATTATGCATCGAGGAAATGATTATGATGTTTAGGTTAATAATAATAAATATAATTACCAGAGTCAAGCTGCGCGTCCGAATTTTGACAACAGTGCGAACCGAAATTCTTGACCGTAATAAAAGAAATTAACGAAGTAAAATAATGATACATAGAAGGTTGTAGTAAATATATATCCTGATAGCGTGCTTGCGTAATTTAAACGAAATCGGAAAAACCTTGTAATGAGACCACACAATGAGACTCTGGAATTTGAATACAGGATTACGTACAACATAATTAAAACCGTTTCAAGATATTTGCTCGATTGTATTGAGTCAGTTGAGTGACAGCTGCTTAATTGGAAGTGTTGTTGCGTTAATTAAAATAATTACATTAATATTTTCTGCTCGGCACGACTTTCGTTTCCGTAATATTTGCTCAAAGATATATTTCCACATATTCTTCAACTACATCAAGTTTAGTGGTGGACAGTGTGTGTGAAAGTAGAGGTGCGTCATCTGTTTCTGGTGGTAGGCAGTTATTGCTTAATGAACTCATTACCAAATTTTTTCACATGATCTCAGGACCAGAAATTTGGTTGTCGACTGCATTTCATTCCACAAATATCTTGATCTCTATTATCGAGCCCCCATGTTCATCAAGATTACAAGAATTACCATAATCCCTTCAGAGAATTACGGAGCGGAATGAACCCTTGTATTTGAGTAGATCTACTACAGACATACTTGCGTCTAAGTACAGAGCGCAGTCATCAAACCTATAGTAATCCGTTCAACTAGGGCTCATGTCTTGAGTCCATTCGTTTCGTTCTAAGTTACATAGTCACCCTTCTTTCCGATTAATATACTGTAGCATGGGCATCATCATGCCGAACGTATATCTTCCTATTTCTGGCATATTGAGGATTATGTTATATATTGTGTGTCCTCGTTGAAATGAGAGAAGAGTTTGGCCGCGGATGATCATAGTCTGATGACTCAACTCAGCACTCCCCCAATTCTCTTCATCACGTCTAGTCCGTCTCTTCAGATACATCAACCAACGTGTCCGGCCTACAACTTTCTAAGTCATATTCTGGCACTTTTCTAACAAGGGGTTGGAATGGTTATAAATTAAATGCAAATTCGTTATACTTTAAAATTAGAATTTCTATTTTTGTTATGCGAATTCCCTTGGAAAATTGCATGCATTGACATCGTAGGATCAATGAGAATCACAACGAAATTTAATTCTACAGATCGTTCCAGAGGATTTGGATTAGTAAAATAACTACCATTGGCTTCAGCCTGCATGATGCGAAAGAGAAAGTTACGATTGTACAAAATTATAGTTTAAGCCGCGATCTTAAGAAACGTTATTTCAGTTATAGCTCAACAGTTAACCTTTGCTTTCAATTACTCAACTCCGCGTAGCTGTATTTTCTGGACAATTCAATAGTGATCTGTGACTCCGACAAAACTGGATTGGCCAGGCATATCATACGAGAAGAAAGAACATTTCTCTTAATTCTTAGTTTCAAAGAGGTATCCTTTGACCTCCAGGGGTCACTCATTGTCATGGATTGTGCCATTGATCTTCATTTCGGCATTGATTGATGGTGTCGGGCGATTTTATCAAAAGAGAAATTGTAGGCTTCTTACTATTAGAACTAGAGCAACCGCATTCCCACTACAACCGGAATTTTGATTGTCATCCGCAGCAAGTATGCCCAGTACACGGCTTCTAACCTACAAGGTGAAAGTCAATGAGTAGATATTCTCACCCCTCAGAAGTTTTTACATTCAAGTATAATATATTAGTTTGTTACCCCGGGTACAATGAGAACGAACGAAGTGTGGGCTCATTCTATTATATGGAAAAAAAGAAGGAAAGTCGGCGTGTAATGTAATGCCACACATTTTCCGTCACAGTGGTGAAAGTGACGCACGGGGTTGCATTAGAGCAATAAAGCATTCATTACGGGAAATGTTTCACAGTTGGTTGCTTCCAGGGGTCTCGGCTTTCATAATGCCCATTACTCTTCTCCTACGTTAACATGTTCCTTCGTCAAATGACTTCTAAACCAAAATCGAAGGCCAGAATGTTAGACACCGATACATTTTAGCAATTATTTAAATAGAGGTGGGGGAGAATGAATCATGGTTAGTCTATAAGAACACTGAAGGGTAAAATATATCAAGTGATACTGTTATCTTAATCCTTGCCGATGAACTCCAAAATTGTTAAGCCAGCTGGGGAGAAGGATATAGGTGCAAGAGATTTGATTTTATTACAAGGGTGGATAAGTCTTAATTATATTATTCAGATAGTATTCCTCTTGCACTGTTACCGACGGCTCATCTCGCAGTTTTTAATTTTTTATGGATAATATTTTATCCTAACCTGGTTTTATCCGACTCACAGTTTGATTGATACCCTATGAATGGTCTGTGTTGGTAGGAATTCTCCAGAGACTAGATTTTCAGTCTCAAAGCTATTTAAAATCGAAGTAAAAGAACTCAAATGCTCCCCAGCTCTTCGTGAGCACAGCAACGGAGTTTTCGATTTATCCAAAGGGCTAGTCGTGGCATTAGGAACCACTAGCTTCAGGAAAAGAAACTCGCCCTTCTCAACTACTGTATAGAATAAGTGATGAGAAGAACAAACATGTTTTCTTTTTCTGTCTGCCCCTGAATGCTTGCTACAATGAGATAGGTGCTCATAGTTTTCTTTTATGCTTTCACTTGGGCTTTCACCAAGCCACTTTTTCCTATTCTTTCATTCGTTCGCCTTCCTCAAACACACTGCTACCACAACTGAACTGAGGTATACTTTTGTCAGTATATGTAATAGTAACACTGACATAGGAACAGAAGACACTCGACACTTTTTCTTTTCTTCTCGCCTTGAAAAGGCTCTTCAGTTGGACTAAATGGGTTTATGACATGGTGGAAGAGTGAGAAGAGACGGAAGTGGACGTCTACGTGACATCATCATATCATCTCTTCCTCCGTACACCTATTCCAAAATTCCTTATTGAACAAAAGACAGAATAGTCATTCAGAAACTACCTTTTCACTTTCGAATCCCATCACCATTTTATACTTCACGTTTTCAAGTCATTTCTCTTGTTAAGTACATCAGTTTCTGATTTGTGACCACAAATTAGTTTTAACAAAAAATGCAAACACTAACCTCTATGAAGTAATTGTGTTTAAGAATTAACAACTACTTTCTTAAGAAATTATCTGCAGCATTAGCATTCCAGTTCACTGGACCGAGATTGAATTTTTTTTGGTTACATACCAATTAATGTCTTCGAGTTTGTTTACTTGTCAAACTCAATTTTAAAAACTTAGTTGCACGAACAAGGTGTCACATTTTATTTGAACCGAGGGTTTTTATTCAGTTCGTTCGCAGCGGGAAACTTTATTATTACTTCAATGCCAATATGTATTTTATTTTACTTCATTTCTGATTAAAACATTTTCTTTTCTACCCTCCGCAAAATTTTCAGAAATTATTTACTTGTAATATGCAGTCTCTTTTACATTGGTGGAGGTTTTACCTCGGTGCATATGAGTGTCTTTTAGGCCTCAGTAGTTTTTATATATAAATGCAGTTGTCACGATAGTAGATGGTGATGTTTTTAAATCATGTAATTGTATGA
>JAQGCA010004414.1:0-10356 GCA_034698945.1 Protaphorura quadriocellata
GCCGGTAATTAGTTTAACAGCGTAGATTACATATTGTAAAATTCATGTTCATGTGTTGTCTAAAGATGCGCCTCGTATTGTTTATACGTATAAAAATGTTCTGTTAAGTGTTCAAATCTTATAGAAAATCTATAAGAAGTGATACTAAAGTTCATAAGCAATACATTACTTTTCCTACAAGTTTGTCTAATGTGTAGTCTTTATTCATTTGAATCCGAAATATCGCTATGGCATAACCCATTATTGACAATTTTCGAAAAACCGCAGGCCCAAAATCAACAAACTGTGAAAATGGACATATTTCCACTCTAGAATTAGCCCAAAACAAAAACAAACTAAAATTCGTAACTCTATGGGGGTAACAAACAAATTTTAATTTGTTTACTGGACAAATTTACCACGACTGTTTTTAACCTCGATAGTAGGGACTAATTATAATTCATATCATTGAAATATAATTTACACGAGAAACTAATTCATTTTTTAATTTCTTTAAAGCCACTTTAGATTGGGTGTTTGGTTCAGAAATGAATGAGGAAGAGAGAGAATGGTGCGGGCGACACGATCACCCTCTTTTAAACCATGTCGTAAGTTTTAATATCACCGTATCCAATTAATAATTACGAAACGAAACGACAAATTCAATTTTAATTTTCCCCAAGGTAGACCGCCAAAGAAATTATATTTAAGAAATGAAATCTAATGTGCGCTTTATTTGATTGCAGATTCTGGAGAATTTATTTCAGTACGTGAGAATGTGTGATTTGCTGGAATGCCGCGGAGTTTCCAAGAAGTGGAATGAGTTGACGATTCCAATCACTCGCTCCAAATTCACTGTCCGCATTCTGTTCTCAAGCGAGACTTGCACCACGAATATTGTATATTTTTTTCCAGTTTTCAGCAAGAATAAGTACAATCGGAATTCCTTTTGAAAAATTTAAACTCGGACCGTTATATTTAGATATGAATTTAATTGTTCAACAGTATCTCCCGCTCTGTGGAGACACGACGACATTCGAGTGATCCTCAAATCAATGAAGAAGTTGGAAAAGCTGACTATCTCTGGTGGTCAATTTGTTGACATCGACTCAGTAGATGTCGTGGAATTGTTCCCTAGATCATAACCGAAATTAAGTTTTTTCAAAAGTCTTACTCTTTTATGTGACACCCCCGAATCTTGTCCAACTTTTCTTGAAGAACTGATTACTGCTGCTGAAAATATTTCAGACCTTACTGTAGTGGACCGGTGCCGCGATGCTCCGGATGATGAGACTATTCTCTGTAATGTTATCGACGTTGAGTACGATTGAGAAACTTGGACGGGAATCCTGCATTCGAAGCTTAGGACTTCTGGAAATTAAAGTGAAACCACATGTGGAGTTACTGCGCAAAATGACAGCAAATCCGAATGGATTGAAGTTGAAAAAACAATCATTTTCGATGGACGATGACGAGGAGAGAATGGCCGTTTTCAGTTCGTAGAACTTTTCAAGGACACTCTAGAAGATCTAGAACTCATTCCGTCGAGTTCTAGCTTTATGAATTTTCCTAAAATGCAGAAACTCAAACACCTGTATTTGGAAATCTCGAAAGACTTCGATTAGACTTTGGTAAATTTGACAAATATTTTCTCAGTCCTAAAGCAATTGCGACTGTATCCAAAATCGCACGACCAAGCGTGTGATGAATTCTTGCCCCAGTCCGAACCATGTCCATCGATGAAATCATTATTACTTGTGAATGGACCTCACTTTCGAATCAATGCATTCAATTACGTCTTAACCATATTTCCAAGACTGACAGAACTAAGAATTGAAGTTAAAGTAGTCGGTGTGGAAAGACAAATTTCGACTCGTATGACTCAGTTGGAATCCTTGTCCGTTTTTGGTGAGTTGCAAACCACAAAGAGCATTGATTCTCTTCACTGGCATTTCAACGGAAGCAATCCAAGAAATTACTTGCGTTTTGAATGATTTAGACAAATCAGCAGTCCAATGTCGAAGAAATACAATTGTGAAGCTCAGGAACCAGCACCGTCAACTTCCCTCCATTGGAAATCTAACAAGAAAGGGAATTAATAATTAATCGTGTCGTCTTGACATTTGACGATATGACCCCACATAAGGTTATAACTATTGATTTTCAACTCCAATTAAAAGCGACGAGCGATCTTATTGCTATACTCATGAGTCATGACGTTTTTATTCATCAAACCTTTTCCATTCTGGAAACCCTGAATTTTTCTCCTTAAAATTCCCATTTATCATGGAGTAAGTGGGACGCTTGTAGACTATCCTTGTGTTGAACTACACTTTTTATTGTTATATATTTGAAACGACTGGAGTTAACCCTATGTGGACGTGGAGATCGAAACCTACCGAGCTATTTGACTGACGTCAGCGCTTTAGTGGGCTTCTATACTTTGCATCACTTCAGTAACCTGGCTGTTCATGCGTCCAGAGTAAGGAATTATGTGATATGCAGGGTGTTGCAAAACCAACAATCTATTCACCGTAACTCCTTTATTATTGACGCAATTTAAAATGTAGGATTGTCGTTTTCTGTAGAATTTAATGATGCCTCTTATTAGCCGTGTCACTATGCGGTGTTATACGTGCAACGCGCGCTGTGACTTTAAGCCACATGGCGGCAAATGTAGAAAGGAACCCCCTTATGAGCGACTAACCAGAAAATATGCCACACATGAACTCCTTGGCATTCTGAACAGTGTTTAAATAGGGACCGAGTCAATAAAAATTCCAGGGGGGTCACCGCTAGTGGTCGCCTAAGTACACCATGTGCAACACGTCTGAATGCCCTCAATCGGTTTTAACATCCGGTGACCGATGGGGTGACGCTGGAATCTTTATGGACTATTTACCCGTTGAAACGTTATTTAGGATGTCAGGGAGTAGCTCTATGCAAAATTTGAGGTCAATCACATTTAGCGGGGTTCCCTTTCACCTTTGCCATGCCACCATCCGCCATGTTGTTCTTACTGGCAGTGCACGCTGCGCGCATCACACCGAATTGTAATATTGCTGCGTACGTTGCTCACAGGGGTTTTGAAACACCCTGTATAGGCTGACATGATGTGACTCAGACAATACGTCTACAAAAGTTGAATGATGGCGTAGATGTGCACTTTCCAAAAAAATGAGGACATGGCAAGAAATTGCTAATTTCCCAAAATCTGTGGACATATTATTTTCAATGGTGGCAGGATGGGAGGGACAGGCAGTAACGTCGCATCAATTTTGAGTCTTCTTCTGTATCTATTTTTAATAGTTCACGATGACGTACTGCAAAATATTGACCATGGAAATGGAAGTTGGATTTGAGTCTTGGAAATTTAGAAATCTGCACGGACAAGCAATTATTCCTGACTCAACCTATTACTCTTAGATGACTTGGCGTTACAATCACAGACCGAAAATATGTTTCGTATTCATTGTGTAAAATTTTTCCCAAATTTCTCAAAGTTACTGAAAACTGACACTACGTACACTAACGGTAGTATTTATTGCACAGAGTCCGATTCCAAATCGCCTAACAAACCTGACGGCACTTAATGACACTTATACACCACGTAATCTTTGCATATCAGTGTTCTCTAATTGACAGTGACGAGGTTTTCGTGTGTATCTAATTGAATTTATGCTAAGCGGTTATATTTGTGTGAAACGATGAATAACATTAACGATTTTTATTCGGAAGATTGGTATCCATCAAATTGACACTGATTTCTTTGTTAAAATTATATTACATCACAGGGAAAACATGTCTTGCTAATGTTTCATTATCTCATTAAACAAAGACTTAAAAGACTTAAAGATTCTACATGGTTCGGCAATGCATTAAGATGTCGTATTGTAATAATTATCTAATTTATTAAAATAAAGTGACGTTGACCTCGCTCAACATTGTGGAGTGCGAGCCCGGGCGTGCAGAGACGAGCGGGAGACGAAAAGTCGGCCTTAATGCTCACTCCCATGAGGAATTTTGGTTTTTCCCATGCTCACGTAATGGTGCGTTTTGGGATTATCCCTATTTCCAAAAATGTTGGATTTTCGGATTTTCGGATTTTCGGATACCAGCGCGACACATATAGTTGGGTGGCGCGCGCGAGCACGCAAACGAATCTGCAAGATCACACCGGCCTTTTCTATTTCGAGTGTGAGGAATGTAAAAATATAAATACCGAGCAATTTGGATGCAATCTTAAGGAACCACGTCGAGTGGTTATATTGTGAGCATGTTCATGTGCGGTGTCATTTTCTTTAAGGTTTTGGATCTCTTTTCAGATCATTTCTACATGATTCTTAGTTATGTCATTTGGATTCTTGTAAGATACGGACTTTTAAAAAACCTGCCTTCATCTTCACGTGTCGTCGCCATCCTAGCTTTAGGAATCGTCTTGGATCTCAGCACTGTTTCGACATTTGTAACACTTGACACCTCTAAGTAACGAAACGCACTCCTTTCATAGAGAAGACATTTTCGTTGACACCAGAAAACCAAACAAAGCCTGGTCCAAGTTTCAGTGGCGTAAATAAGGAGAAGCAGGGGAAGCACCGCCTTCCCTAGAAAGCGGGCGTCGATTATTCAATACTTTGCGGAATTTTTAGAATTGTAACCTAAAAATGTTTACACCAGTTATTATGCGAAATAATAGCTGACAGGTTACAAGTCACAGGTGACTTGTAACAATATCTGAATCTCTGAATGCATCTGGCATAGAGTAGAATACTCCGTCCGTATATAACCCGGGTTCTATAGCAGTGATTAAAAAAAAGCACTCTGGGTTTTCTCCCTTTTCATTTAATTTTGATTCACCGTGTTACTATCACCGTGCAACCTGTCAAAACAATCTATATTCTATCGAAAATCAGCGGGCCAAAAAATTTGCAACATCAAAACGTAAAGCGTAAATCCGGATCAGAAACTAGAAGACTGTCAATGTAAAAAGAATTCATTCATTCACGACTATTTCAAATATGTGCACATAAGAAGTCAAAGTAAAGTTGGGCTAGAAATATTTTTAATCTTTCTGGTTATGAAAGTATGATATCTCAGAGATCAATAGTATGCCAATTTTTCTTATAAAAACTTGTTTTACAAGCAACTAGCGTTAGAAAAAGGTGGAAAAAAAATTTGGCCTCCGGCGACCGCTCCGCGGGGACAGCCGCAAGCGACGGGGTCCCGGCCATCCCGCACACCCGAAATCATTATTAATTCGTGCGACGTAATATACGGAGTAAATGACTTATTGCGGATGCCCAGTGCTGTCTGTCTGTCTGTCTGTCCGTCCGTTGGTTTTAATGCGAGAGATGGGATTATCTCCTAAAAGTGCTCCCCATTGATGTTTTTGTTTCAAAGTAATAGGCTGGAAATGCCTAGAAAAGCTAGAGCGCTGCAAAACGGTACATAGCGAAGCACGGAGTCTACGTATGTGCGTTTGCACAAGGAGTAATACAGATCGCAGACAGCAAAGATTAAAACATACGGGAAGCAACAACAAAACTACACACAACGTCCAAAATTGACAAAGGGTTTAAAATCAACATTGTGCAAAGCGTTCATGTGTCCAATTGTGGAGAAATAAAAGGTTGACGCAATTATTAAAAAATAAATTAGGAATGAAAAGAAATGAATTTTGGTATAGGTTGAACATTGGTATAGAAGCGCAGTAGAGCAATAGATCGAGTAAAGACAACTTCTGGAAGCAACAATAGAAAAGATTGTCCTAGTGAAGAGAAAAGAATAATATGCTTTCAAAATGTGAATGGAAGCGATACCTCTGAAACAAATTGGTAAGGAAGCGAAGTACCTTATTAGATTGAGTAAAAAAAATTTAGGGAAGCAATGATATAAAATAACTTAATGAATGATATAATTATAAATGTGACTAGAAGTGATACCTCTTAAAACAATTGGTAAGGAAGCGAAAACAAAAATACAAAATTCGCAGCCCATCCCAATCTCTTTCAGCACGACTTCCTCTTAGTTTACAACTATTTTATTCCTTAATGCACCCCTGAAGTACATCCTCACCACACTATTTCACCTCTGGCAGGGGCGCATTTTACTATCTTATCTTCCCTGAGGTGATGTATAGTTACGTCACTCCCTAGTTTGTGGGCCAGCCACCAGACGACGCTGCCTAATGCGTGGATTAGGACAAAATTCAATTTAATTTAATTTAATTCGTGATTAAATTGGAAGCGTAACCACGAGCTACGGAATGACCTCTCTATATTACGTTCGACACTCTTAGGTTGACACCTTCATGGCATATATACACGAAGTTAGTTAAAATATACTGCGAGTGGTGGAGATGCGAAATGCGATCAGACAGATAGATAGAGAAAAAAGTGATAGACATCCACTCACCGACAGTTCCGTCTAGAACCAATGTCAACATTTACGGACAATGCCCACAAGAGCCAAGGGCACCTTGATAACTTATGTCAAATATCAATAATAATCTGTCAGTCAATGAAACGGGAACAATTTGAAGCGCAATTGAACAATACGTTTGACGTTCAACTCCTTTTCCAGCTAGAACCGGATGTCAAACTATGGTCTCAGACAATGTCCAGAAGGGCTAAAAACCCCTTGATAACGAATGCCAAATTTTAAGACAATCCGTCAATTAATGAAACGAGTACACTTGGAAAAGCAATCGAACGACACGTTTAACTCTTGTGCCGGCTAGAACCAGATGTCAAACGTTGGTCTCAGACAATGTCCACAAGAAGCGGTTGATAACGGTATGCCAAAAAAGATTACCGTCAATTAACGAAGGGAGTACAATTGGAAGCGCAATTGAACAATAAGTTTGACACTTAACTTCTGTTCCGTCTAGAACCGGATGTTAAACGGTAGTGATAATGATTGTTCGCAAGAGCTGAGGACCCCCCTGATAGGGTATGCCAAAGTTTAAGACAATCCGTCAATTAATGAAACGAGTATAATTGAAAGCGTAACTGAGTAAAATGTCTGACATTCAACTCCACTTTCGGCTAGAACCGGATGTTAATTTTTGGTCTCGGACAATGTCCGAGAAAGCCATGGACCCCTTCATAACGTATAGCAAACTCTAAGACAATCCGTCAATTAATGAAACGAGTGTAATTTTTAGCGTGAACAATACGTTCCGGCCAGTACCGGATGTCAAACGTTGGTCCCAGACAATGTCCACAATAGCCGTTTGATGACATATGCCAATTTTAAGACAATCCGTCAATTAATGAAAGGAGTATATTTGAAAGCACAATCGAACAACGTTTCATATTTAACTCCTGCACCATTGTTGAACCGGATGTCAAACGTCAGTTGCCGACAATGTCCAGAAGACCCCTTCATTGCGCATGCCAAACTTTAAGGCAATTTGTCGCCATCAACTAATGAAGCGAGTACATTTGGAAGAGCAATCGAACAATACGTTTAACTCCTGTTCCGGCTAGAACCAGATGTCAAACCTTGGTCTCAGACAATGTCCACAATAACCGTTTGATAACGTATGCCAAATTTTAATATTATCGTCAACAAAGCGAGGGCAATGGGAAATGCAATTGAAAATTGAGTTTGACACTTCTGTTGCAGCTAGAACCGGATGTTAGACGTCAGTCAAAAAGAGTGTCCGCAAAAGCGGATGACCACTTGATAACATATACCAAATTTCAAGACACACACCAATGACCATTGTATAGCTCAGTCGTTACGCCTTTCACAATAACGTTACCGTTGGAGTAAGTTAAAAGTGGAATAACGTACCTCACACCAGAAGTGTTGTCAGGCCAACCAAAACTGGATTAACTTTCATTGGACTTGGAAACATTTTTAGGAAGATTGAATTGTTTAATATGTTCGGAGACCGAACTTAACTTAGATAAACCCAATGTAAGGCCTCAACCTCGAAGGCTCGCTGTGCAACCGACAAAAACATTCTTGTTATGACTTCCGTGTCTTTTAGATTTGGTACAGTAATAACCAGGAAGCAGAATGTGAGAATACATGTGAGTTCGGAAAGAACATTAATATATGGATGATAAATTTATGAAATTGGAGACTAATTTAATGTACTACTACAAGGTGTGTAGAAGGTACGACATAAAATTGTGAAAGCCAAACAGTCAAAGTCTAAGTACAATTTCAAAATAAACAAACAGGCGGATTGGCTACCAATATTTTCTTTAATTTTTGCCTTCATCCAAATTATAATATAAAATATGAATATAAAATTATGTATATCATTTTATTTTCCAGTTTGTCTGTATCAATTTAATGGCGTCATGGTTCTGGAATGATTGCGGAGTTGCACATGTCGCTGGTACAGTAGCACATTTGTTCATAGTACCCATATCTAATGTGATGTTCTGGGAACTTCTTTACGTCATCACAACTGGACATCACCTTCCCTCCCGACTTTCCAAGTTCAGATATATCAGAGCTTTGCAGGATATAGAATGCTCTTTCGACTGAGATTTCAGGGTTGGTACCGTTCACGTAGGATAAGTCGATGTAACAATAAAGAACACCTGGTTCATTTGGACCCAGGGTCAACACATCAGTAGCGTTTGGAGTACGACAATTTTTAATCGCAGGTTCAAATTCGTAGCAACTGTAGCATTTCAAACCTGTGACAAATGAAATATTTAAATATAAAATTCAATTGGAAATTACATTACATTTTTAGTTTTCAGTCCTGCTTCCACTTCATTTCGTCAGCTGTTCATTACGTCATGACCTACATAGCTTAATATCTTAAGTAGAATTCAATCTAGTTTCTTCGTACTATGAGGGGAACGATAGGATTTAATTACCTGAAATGAGAACCACTTCAAGTGCTGCCATAGAAACCAGAAGTAGAATCGCTTTAAATAGAATTTGAAACATTTTTTGAGCAGGCCAAATTGATAGGATTTGGAAGAGTTGTAGATGTACCGCAGACAATGTCAGACTGAGTTTATGCCTGAGAGCGCAATGGACCTAAAGACACAAACACTTCCTTGTTCCTCCTTGTTACGATTTCCTGGTTTACAAGCGTACTAAACAATGTCTTTCAAAAATATTTGCATGTGCCCTTGTTATTGAGCTGATAACCCCGGAAAAAGCATATCGTTTATTAGAATTGCCTCAAGAGGGAACCTTTCCAAATGATCTCTGATCTTTTACCTGAAAATATTTCTGCACGTTCATTCACTTATACCGTTGCAGTGTGTGAAATACCTCGTTTCGTCTTTACCGCGCGCGGTCGTTGAAGCGTCTGAGCTCACCAAAGCGTCCACACAATATACGTAAGTTTTACTCAGAAATGAAAAACCCTTCCCACAGGCAATGCCTAATCACAGCTTTAGAGATATGGGAAGGGTTTGTTTGCGCTGGAACTTCAGCGCAAAAATTGTACCCCTATTATTCGCTCTACTATCACGGCCAAATCAAACACGATTCGAGATAGATATTCTACTTCGACTCATCCCTCACCGATCGTAGTTAATTAGAACTACGATTTTGAAGTAATTTTTGCTGGGGCGGTTACGGCTAGGCTAGGTTAGGCTAGGCTAGGTTAGGCTAGGTGCCACCCTGTTGACAATTGAGAAAACGAATTATGAGAAAAGCTTTCCATTTGTACACATTTGGACACATGTTCGGGAATTCCAGCCGTTTTCATAAAATAAATCCTCGCATTTTGTTGAATATTATTTGTTCAGTGGAGACGTGTGTTCACCACTAATTCAATTATGTCGTAGATTTGTTGCTAGCAATTCGTTGTTGTAGTAACCGTTGCATTCGTAACAGTACGTAATGCTAACGCAAATTTTTGCAAATGGAGGTCCCAATTACTATGGTTTTCCTCTACATATGACGAAATTAAAGCTTTTAAATTGCGATTAACGCGCTCCGCTAAATTTGGCTGTGGATGATAAACGCTAATGAATTTATGTGTTATGGCCCATTCCTTGCACAATTTTTTAAATAGTTTAGAAATAAATTGAGGCGCCGTGGCTGTCCTGAGAGCAAATAATTCTACCCATTTCGATAATTCACAAACTACTACTAGTAAATACTGGTTTCTGCGACCTCCTGAACTAACGGGTAGAGGACCCATGAAATCGACAGAAATTGTTTCAAAAACGATATTGGCTGGCTCATTAAGCCTACTGGCTTTTGGTTATCGTATTTTACCTTCTGACAAGTGTCACAAATCTTCACATACTCTGCTTTATCTTTATTCATGCTTGTCCAAAACATACGCGACTTTATACGCTCTTTTGTCTTTTTAACTCCCATGTGTCCCGACTGTGGGGCATCATGAAATTCCGCTAAAATTCCTGGTCTCAAACCTAAAGG
>JAQGCA010004415.1:0-10355 GCA_034698945.1 Protaphorura quadriocellata
GGACGTTAATATTCACGCGAAGTTTCTTATTCTTGTACTCTTTGAACAATGCGACAACAGAGTCTGGCGTTAACTCTCCTTCATTGTCATCACATGTCAATAATTTCACTTTGAACATTATCTGGAGAACCTGTCCCACAATAATTAAATATTTAATTGATATGATTCTAATTAAAATGTGATTCATTTAATAATTAATTGACAAATGAGTACCTGGACGAGAATATCAAACTTGAGTTTGGTTGCTTGACCCAATTCACTGATTTTGTACGTATCTGATGTGTTATACATTAGAAGAATAGCCAGCTGGAAAGTAGATGCTTGGAAAATGTAGCAATTCTTGAAACAAGTTGTGATGATGTCTCCCTTGGAGCGATTGTACAACCAACACAATTTACGTCCGCTGTGTTTTCCATTGTAGAATTCATTAAACTTATTTACACTTTGCTCCAACTGAAAAATAAATTCATAGGAAAAATTAGTCCGCTGCTTTACTAATTGATGATAACGTGAAACGGATTTCGCTCGTAATTCCACCATAATTTGAACATAATTTCGTTATTCGTGAGCAGGAATTTTGTATGTATGTAATTATATTAAAGTCGAATGGAGCTTGGTATACCTCGGTTGGGAAAGCAAATTCAACACATTGAGTGAATGGCCAAGAGCCAGAGGACAAAACTTGTATATTAAAATCGACAGATAATTTTTCCTCCTTAGTACTTAAATAGGTCTTAAATTCATCGTTCAAGTCCTTGGATAGTCCAATATCCTGTCAACAAAAAAAAACATATTATAATCCGACACAGTCGACACTGAGTTCCACATAATTGAAGACTGTACATATATTATGTGTGACAGTTTTCTTGCTTATAATTGATACCTCAATTAAGTTGACATAACAAAAATAACAGTATTAGGTATACATAATTATTTGTATATAGTTAATTGAATAGCCAACCATCAACCTTCTGTCTGGACAAATACACCCGAATCATTTCTAAATTAAGCAGTTGAGTAACTGCCCACTCAACGTGGGAAGTCGGATTCCACTGTGTCCTTGCCACCACTATTACACTTTACGATTTTTTGAATGTAATGAATTTTATGCCTCTCGCCGAGCGAAGCGAGGCGATAGGCAACAACACACATTTTTGGCTCTATTTCCCTCTCTTCACTCGTCTTACGGCAGAAAATCAAGGTTGTATCGAATGTACAGAACAAGGCAACGCAACGGGAACTGACGGGATACAAAATTGGTTTGACAAAGTCAACCCAATTTTGTATACCGTCAGTTTCAGGGCAATGTTGTGCACATACAAAGCTCATATATAACACCTTTCGATTTTCTGAAGTGTCGTGGAAAAAATAGAAATCCTTTACAATAATAGCGACTACGGCTGATTTTCGGAATACTCAGTTGAATCAACATTATATTTCTAGAATATGTGTATGAGTTATGACGAGAATCACCATTACCTGATACATACGCTGAAGTTTGGATGTATATTCAAAACCACACGCGTGCTTCAATTTACCAATCATGAAAGACTCTGCTTCATCACTGGCTGACATGTCTTGCACTAGTCGATTAGCCAACAGCTTAATGTAGAACTTTTGAAAGACATCTTTATCTTCCAAGTACTTGAAAACCACCATCTGTGATTCAAAATATTTAATTATTTCCTGTCCATTTCCCTAGTTCATATTCAAAAGCAAGACTAACTCACCACTTGATTCAATGCATCTTCCAACTCTTGATCTTCTTGGTTTTTATTTGATTTTCGGAGGACCACATCACAATACCGTGCTAATAATTCCCCACATTTTTGATTGTTCCCAGCCAATCTGTAAATAAAAAAATCGTCGTACAATTCAATGTAAGGACCTGCTGGTTCTGAATTGGTACTCAAGAACTACCAGTACCACTAAAACTACTCCATATTGAAAAAAATATTTGTTTGGTTGTTTATTAAAATACACTAATGACCCAGAAGTTGGCAGTTATGCGGCGTTCCTGGCAATTACATTGGTAATTGTAATTTCAATTACAAAATACAACAGCAATTACGTAACTGTAATTATAATTAATTACTCTCAGAATCCCAGCTGTAATTTGTAATTGTAATTAAATACTTTAGAAATTGTGTGTAATTTGAATTGTAATTTGTAATTGTAATTGCATTTTCAATTACAATTTCGTAATTGTAATTGAAGTTAATTACTTTTCCATTTTTGTCCACGTAATTTTAATTGTAGTTAATGACTTTCGAAATGTCTCCATGTATTTGTAATTATAAATAATTACAGTCAGAAATGAGTGTGTAATTTGTAATTTGTAATTAATTACATTTTTAAAGTAATTGACCCAAATCTGGTACCTGGTAATGGCATTGTTGTTGATGAATTTTCCGCACGCCTTATCAAGAGCGTCTACAAATCCACAGTCATTTTTAAACGCTGTCGAAACCAACTGGTTATATTTCTTATGAACATCCAAAATTGTGCGGACGTAGTTCTTCATATCCTAAAGAAATAAAAATTCCGTATTTATTGACCTCAATATATTGGATACCCTCTAATGACTAATTTTGGAAGACTAGTGCTTACAAGAACGGTGTCTCCCAACTCCTCAATCGCAGCTACACCTTGGGAACAAATATGATTTTCCAAATGCTCTTTCATGTCTAGTGACGCATGTTTGAGACGAGATAGTATAGTGTACAAATATCCTACATTATCTTTCTTCTCTTGATGGAGCAAATTTTTAAACTCTTGATGAAGATTGTCCAATTGTTTTTTTATTAGAACCTTAATAGCAGGGGAAAAAAATTCACAATTCTCAGATTAAAAATCCAAACAGCAATACTTTCAGCAAACTTGTAACAATTACCGTTTTACAAATTTTCATCAGTCGATACAAACTGCTGATGTGCAAACAAAGTTCTCCGCGTTTCTGTTCCTCGACTAGCCATTGCTCAGCCTAAAATATTGAATGATACAAATAGTACATAAGGCAATCAAATTACTAAAACAATTAAAGGTAAATATGACCAAAAGTAATTATTTAATTCGTAATTAACGCTAAATAATGTGGTTGTATTTAAAATTCTGTTGTGAAACTTTTTGCAAGTTAAGGGTGCACTCTCTGGACATTAAGTTCAGACTGACCGTACAAACGAATATTTCGTTTCAAAATTTGAGAAATTATTTTTTCGAAGAAAATGAAACACTATTAACCCCGGACTCCTTACACGAAGCTTCAGTGAAAATTTTAGAAGAATCCATTTGAGGATTTCGAAGATAAATCGACCCGTGTCGATAAGTCTCGATTTACTGCCCATGTCTATAACAAGGGGACTCTAATGAGACTTTTCGACACCCGTCGATTTATCTTCGACATCCTCAAATGGATTCTTTTAAAATTTTCACTGAAGCTTTGTGAACGCAGTCCGGGGTTTATAGTGTTTCATTTTCTTCGAAAAAAGAATTTCTCAAATTTTAAAACGAAATATTCGTTTGTACGGTCAGTGTGAACTTAAGGTCCAGAGCGTGTACCCTTAACGCGTGATATTCATTTAATTGTTTCATACAATTTGTATTATTTCCTTACCTGTTTCGCATACTCAGCTACCAAGTTTTCCTGAAGAAATTCAACGGATTTTTTTGTATAGAAATTTCGAGTGTCTTCTAAAAATTGATCTTCGAAATGTTCCCGGTAAAATCTCAACTCTCCGTAAATATGATTGAAACCTGAATTGAAAAGTAAACAAAGTGATTCACCATGAAATCGGAAGAAAATTAAACAACTGACGTAAGTTTGATATTTAGAATTCAATTAAGTGAACGAAGACTTACCCAATTCAATGTAGGAGTGGACTGCACCCCTAATTAAACTTCTGTGGATCATTTGGTTCAATTGACCACTGCGTTCTTTCTCGATTAATTTCAGAACTGCATTTGTAGCCTGCGGTGTGAATGACATAATGGAAAATAGAAAACAAAATAAAATATTAAGTTTCAAAATGTCTGTCAGACCTGTTTGTGATGCCGTTCAAATAATGTTTCCTTCCAAGATGTGAGGGCCAACTGATAAACATTGGAGATCCCATCTCGGTCATTTCGCACCCAATTTCTAGGCAGTTTAAAGAAATTACACTCCAATTCATTAGATATAAATAAATATTAAATTCATAGTTAGGGACAAACATGGGTTAATGAAACTCATTCTAACCTGTTCAGGTAGGAACAAGCGCCATTGAGAACTCCACAGCTAACTCTGTACTCCTCCCATTGTTTCGTGTAGAAGAGTAAAGCGCCTTCACCCATCACATCTTCACCTTTCTGAAAATATCGTATTGGGAGCCATCCCATCACTTTCATTTATTTCACAATGGAATACTTATTATTCTAAAAATAAAAATATTCACCTTTCCGACCATCACTAAGTAGTCTTTCAAGAATTCCTTGAGTCGTTTGGACAATTTTTGCCCAAGAGTGTGACTGTTATGGATTTGGACAACGCTACCCTTTAGTCCATCTTCGGGAGCCACTCCCACTTCTTGTTTTTTTCTGACTGGTGGAGTGCAATAATTAAACACTTGTCTGTAATGCACAACAAAGAAAGGAATTTATAATTCAACAACTCATTTTGATTCAAGAACAATTAATTATAATTATAATAGAAATTAACCCAAGTTCCCAAAGTGTTTTGGAAAAGAATGGAACACTTGAACTTTCCCTCTGTATATTCTACAATATTATTTCTTGTTTTTAACGATACCTACCCCACCTAAGTCTAGTAGATCTACTGTTAGATTGGCTAAAACGAAGTTGGTAAATTCTTTTTTTTTTGCCAAATTCGACCAAATTTTGACCCTCCAAGCGAAGTTGGCATATCACAAATAATTGAAATGTCGACGTCGGCAAAACACAACAAATTGAGATGTCGAGGTACCCGAACCCATATGTTTGATGTAACCATGACTTGTATGTAAGAACGGGGAAAGAGAACTGAGAAGGAGGAGAGAATAAGGATGTCAAAAATAAATGCAAATTTGCCAACTTCGACAGACCAGCAATTTTGAATTTGCCAACTTTGACAACAACAATTTTGAATTTTCTAACTTGGAATTAGCCAATGTCGACCGACTTTTAAATTAATTTCCCAACTTCGTTTTACCAATCTAACCCGACACCGTCTAGTAATAAATGCTGTAGACTATTAAAATTAATTAATCTCTTAATTAAGACTTTGAGATATATTGCTTACGTGTACAGTTGAAAATATTGCTGGATTGACACTCCTCTCCCGTCATACACACGTTCAATCCCTTGTCGAATCTCAACCCAAATGTTGTACAACTCCGCTTTTTCCCAATCTTCTTGAGCATTTTCTGGTTTCTAAAATAACAAAAGAAACACAATCTAAATCAATCTGAATCTTGGATAGGACACACCCATTTAAGTCGTCTCTTCAACATTATGGGTCAATCTAATTACATATTGTATTAATTAATTAGCAAGATTGCAGCATGATGGTATGGTTGGCGCATTCTATCTCGCTGTGCTGGGGTTCGATTCCTTGGACTTGCACTCCCGGTGGTTGCTTTAAAGAGGTTTTTTCCACTCGTTTTTCCTACTACTAGATGGTACTTACGTTGTAGGTCTCTAGGCCAAATGGGAAGCAACCCAAAAGTACGCGATGATGTTTGATTCGCCCTCAGCGGCTATGTCAATTAATGGGGGTGTATTTTTTTTAATATTAATTAATTTGACAGTTAACACATGAAGATTACAATGCTGTAATTTTGAATGAAAAATATATTATGGAATTAATATGAAAGGAAAAGTTAATTCTTTTGTGATGAGTCACAGAAAGGACGGCGGGTGGAGTTGTTGACAAAAGGAAACCCATTTCTAATTACACTCATGACTATTTGTTTACAAATCACTCAAAATACCATTTTCTGACTGATTTGGATTTGGAAGACCATAAAACTGTCAAACAACTCCAGAAATGTCATCAAATGATTTTCTGGTGGAGTAAAATTCATGTACTAATTAATTCCAAAAGAAAAGTGATGGTTAATTAGGGCAAGTAATGACTTAATAAGTATGTAACAGATATAAATTGTAAATACCTCTAGCGATACACCTTTGACCTCCATGACCGCCGTGTCCCTTACGATTAGTAGTCGAGACTTGAAAATCGTACACGCGAATTTTGCAATTATTTTCCTTTGGAAACTTTTGCGAATGAGTGGAGGAAAATAAGGAATACATTTGATAATTTACCGCCTTGTTTAATCTCAAGAATTGGGGCCAAACAAACATTATGTAATCAAAATATTTTGAATCAATTAATTGCCCTAACAACAATTTAAAAACTACCGTCAAATAAATATAAAACTAAGCATGAATATAGGGTAGGGTGGGCTGATACGTCCCACCGTCGAGTAAGTGTGCTAATTAGCCCCACCCCATAACTACATGGACATGTGACATCCAAAGGACGCCCACAAATGGAAGTGAGGCTAATTAGCACACCTATCCGGCTAAGGGAAACGTTGACACGTAAAACTAAAAGTGTGCCAATTAGCCCCTATATGTGGGTATATTATACTCCATTGGGCGGGCTAACAGTGAACAGCTGTGCTAATACGCCCCACCACCCCTTAACTACATGAGCATGGGATCCACAAAGCACGCTGACAAATGGCGAATGGGGCTAATTAGCACAATTTTCCAACGTGGGGTGTATTAGCCCACCCTACCCTATGACTTTCCATCTTGTTTTCCGCCTTGTCCAAAAATTCTGTCCGCTTAGGATTCGATTTGTATTTTCGAAATGTGTCAATGTACTACTGTTCTATGAATTGGGGTTTTTGTGAATAATATGTGACACAATTCTGATTTCAACAGACAAATTTTGACTTTTAATCACTAGTAAAGGGCATTCCATAAAAAATGTAAGATATGAGTAGTAGGGCAAACCGTAGAAACGTCCATATATACTGCCTTAACATCAAAATTAATTTTTGAAAATAAAATACGGATCAATGACACATTTCGGTGGACGCCCTGTACATTGATCAAGCATCAGAGCAACATCAAGGGTATGAGGCAAGCGATATGTTCATCTTGACTTGTGACCTCGGGGGTTGACCGCAGAGAAAAATGGCAGAGGGAAAGTTGTTTGTCATGCTGCATGGACGAACTTTTATAGGGGTCATTTTAACGGTTATCAAGTGACCAATACCTCAAAAGTCAGTGACTGCTTCAGGTCACTGGACGTGACCTTTTGGGTTTGGTCCTTCACAAGTTGTTCAGGACGTCAAGGGCTATATCATATCAAAAAATTAGAAAATTCTGAAGCTGGGAGTTTTTGCATCCCCTTTCTGCGGAATCCTCCGTTCGTTTTAACGTTACACTTATGACTCATTTTATATGAATCACCCTGTGCTTTTAACGTTACGCTTATGACTCTTTTTGTATGAATCACCCTGTGCTTTTAACGTCACACCTAAAATGAATCACCCTGTGCCTTTAACGTTACGGCAATGAGAAGTGGGTGTCTACTATGAGCCACCATGTGGTGTGTTTCTGATCCGCCCTGTATTATTTAACTTTATACTTAGGGGTGAGCGGTTTTTTGACCCGTCGTGTACCTGGTAATTTCAGTCATTCGCTGAAGTTTGGCTGCCAAACTTCAGCGAATGGTTAAGGTAATTCTCGTTATAAGGTCAAAGTTAACAGAATTTAATATCTCCACGTTTCCAGCAGCCTTAGTTAAAATTTAAAACTTCTCAATCGAATTATAATTTTTTGTTCGTTAACAGGATATTGGACTATCCAAGAACTTGAACGATGAATTTAAGACCTATTTAAGTACTAAGGAGAAATCTCTAGCTTTGGATTTTGATTTTCAAATTTTGTCCTCTAGCTGTTGGCCATTCACTCAATGGTACTCATGTCTCAATTAATTATTAAATAAATCACATTTTAATTAGAATTATATCAATTAAATATTTAATTATTGTGGGACAGGTTCTGCAGATAATGTTCAAAGTGAAATTATTGACATGTGACGATGACGAAGAAGAGCTAACGCCAGACTCTGTTGTCGCATTGTTCAAAGAGTACAAGAATAAGAAACTTCGCGTAAATATTGACCTCCCATTAAAGGCCGAGTTGGAGGAGGACCATAAACTTTTGACACAAGCAACTATTGTCCGGATCATGAAAATCCAAAAAGTCCTCAAGAAAGAACGGCTGGTTGCCGAAGTTCTGAATCAGCTTACCAATCAATTTAGTCCTCGAGTGCCCATCATAAAGGTGAGTCATTAATTTTTTTTTAGATATATCGTTTTGATTAGAAATATTATGATTTGTCTTTTATTTTTCAGAATTGTATTGAAATTCTGATGGAGAAAGAATATTTGGAGCGAACTGAGGGACAGAAGGATACCTATTCGTACCTTGCTTAGCTTTCATCAATCTCTTCCCAAAATTCCGCTGTCGTGCCTTTTGCAGAAACTTTCAGATACTACCTCTTGGAATTATAATTTTAATTGTATGATTATTTGTATAAAATTATAATGACTCATCAAATTTCACAAAATCAAAACCATTTAATTTTTGAAAACCATGACGAATTCATTTTGGATTCTTGTCATGCATAAGTCTGTCCAATTTTTTTATAATTGCTTCAGTTTGTGGTTTAAAATATGTCAAAAATATATGACATCAAATGAGGTCTGTTCTTTTTATAAGTCTTTCCAAGTTGGTAGTTCGCTGGAGTTTAAAAAGATTTGGTACTTGTTCAATTAATTGATTGATAATCGATGTGTACGTTGCAATTTATAAAAATCGTGTGTGTCTGATAATTAGTCGACAGTGCAGGGCTTGTAATAAATTCCTCTTGTCCATGTCCACGAATATTTGTATCATTATCTCTTGTTTGACATTTGAAGAATTGCGTTGAGAGTTATTCAGGTTGAATGAAACTGAAAGTGAAAGGGCTCTCAAAACAGACCTTTTTCGTCTAATATCCTAACGCGTGCTTTGTGGCAGGTAAAGTATTCATTCGTAAAAGGTAAAATGGTTCTGGAATAAGGTTCGATTTCTTTCGGTTATAAATACAAGGCGGATACGAGCGTAGTAGGATATAAATACAGTGTAAATCTGTAGATTTGTAACCCATTAATCACGATCATTTAAAACAAGTCATGATAGATTTTAAATTCTGAATCCCGAGTTTGTTGACCCTAAAGTTCAAGTTCAGGTCAGAGGTCAATCAAATCACACAACTTTTAATTTTACAACAATTTCGTGCCATTCTAGATTTTACAAACTATTTGGACAAAAAAGAAATCTGGTATAGTAGGTTTGATTGACTGGGTGTGAGATTGAGACACGACAGCGGGGTCATGACGTGAACGCAAATTCATTTTTCTTAAGAATGACGTCATAATCAACGCCATTGAGGCACCCATCATGTATATTAGTATTGAATTAATTATTGGGTTACGTCATGAGAAGGTAAAGTGAGACCAGTATTCCTGTGGTTTATTATTTAACGCACATACCTCAGAGCAAGAAAACCACGACAGATTTTGTTTGGGTGATTTATCATATCTATGTTAATAATTAGCTAAAATCTGACCTCATACCCCTAATGGTAAAGAGGACATCTGATCTGCTAATCTCCCTGACGGGGGATATTCTTAGGGTTTAACTCAACAAACTATTTTATTCTAAAAGACCTTTGCCCCAAACGCTTAGAAATGTGATTAGCTCGATGCTCGAGCATCTCTCAAAACTCGATTTTTAAAAAAATGTTTGAAGTTCACTAGAAAAAGTGCAAGGAGGGGACTCTTTGTTCAGAAGATTTTAGCATGGGATATCCCACGGAACTTTTCCCCAAAACTGATCTCAAGACCCAAATGTTTTTCAAAATAGGCAATCCAGTCTCTACTTAAATTGTTCAAATACGTCCAACTATTTTAAGTTAGATCCAGCCATCTCTGACTAGAAGTTTACAGAAGATTGTTTAAAGAGTAGTGGGAATTAAGCCCGCATACAGCGGACAAATAATCACCCGTGGGTGGAAAAATAATTATCGGAAATCTTTTATTTTCAGTTGAACGTGCTGCAGAAAAAAATCGATAATTACTCACCCAACTCCTTTCATCATTTCAATTGTATATTTTTTATTCCATTTTAACTTCATTTTATTACATGTGGCGCGCTAGAAGATTAAGCATTTTCCTCCTTTAGTTGTAAATGTATTTAACATTAATTAACATTAATTAAGTCTAGTTAAAGTCGGAATTGACGACACTCACTGATAA
>JAQGCA010004416.1:0-10355 GCA_034698945.1 Protaphorura quadriocellata
CCCCTAGTAGTGGTCCGATCAGGTTGACCAACGAACTCGACGGGAGCCTAGGGGCCATGATCATACTCACCGAGTTTGAAGTGTATGGGACAAAAACTGTGAAAACTAGAGTGGCGACAGACACACACACAGACACACACACACACACACCAATGACAATTGTATAGCTCAGTCGTTCCGCCTTTCGCAATAAGCGAAATGGTTAGCCCCGGTGGATTTTTCAAAGGAAATTATTTTGGACGTGTTTTCGTCAAACGTCAGACTTTTTGAACTTTTTTCATGCCGATTTTTACTAAAAACGCTCATCAGTACCGATACGCGCATCTAATTTTCAAGCTAGATAGCTCCCAATAAAATGCGTATCTTACTTTCTATCCGACTCCTCCTGATTGGGCTGCCGAGGGGGTTACATCTCACTCCGTAGTTATCCGTGGATCCTAATATATATTTATAAGGCTACCTAAACATAATTTCTCGAGTAGCTTTGATGACACTTTATTTCAACAAAATTTCTGAATTGAAAGGTATCTTACAAGGGATGGACGTTTTCATCGGAACAGTGAGCTCGATGATGCAAAAATTCGTTGGAATCGGGTTGCGTATGATGCACCCATGACTTACACGTACACCGATTTCCCTTGTAAGTTAAGAAATCTCACCTCCAAGGGTGGAAAAGATGAAATGAATGGATTTCAGCAAGCTAAAGATTTTCGAAGGAGATGCACTAATGGAACAACACAGATTGATTGGGTGGAAATGCTTTTTGAAAAAAAGGGGTCTCGAAACGAAAAAAGGGTCTCGAAACGGCAACAGTTGTTGGCAACAACCGTACCCGAAAGTCAATCCCACTACGCATTTTGACTGTTGGGGAAACCCGGCGGAACTTGATGAATGTGGTACACTTAAACAAGCAAAATATGTGGGACCATTCTATAGAGAAAAAGCTATTGTATCAAACATCACACTGAAAGAGACTGTAACAATCGAGATAAGGCATCATTTTGCTGGAAGTATGACACCTTTCAATGTGTCACGGAGATGCTGGAATTCCGAATTCGCTAGAAGTAATGTGAATTTGTCACTCATTTTGTATCAATCTCACTCGTCTATTGACGTGAAATGTTTTCTAGCCCTTTGAATTTTGAATATTATTAGGAAGATGTCATGATCCGAACATCATCTGCAAGAATGACTTGGAACCGCATGGAATGGTCGCATATTATAGAGATGACTGTGATGCCGAAGGCTTAACCCAAGATGAGTTTGGAGTGTGCCAGAGATATGCTCCATTGCGGTAAGAATCAATTTGAGGGGTACTGTAGTTATTTTGTTTTACTAAAGGATTGGACCTCAGAGACCTGAATACTATGTATTTTAACGTGTTTCGAAACATTTTTTGATCCCTCACGGTTAGGTTAGGTCCAGACCCTATATTTTAGATCAACTTATCCACCGCTCCATCGTAACAAACTTACTATAAACAGTTCTCAAAGCGAATTTTTCACGGGTTATGGTTCACACCACTAGTTCTTCCCCTAAAAATCCGAAGGGGCAGGTCATAGGAACTGCTGACATAATTCATATCGAATGAGATCACAAAATCAGAAGTATGACATAAAATACTTGGATCAGGCAGATACACATCAAAATTTAAATCGAACAAGGACATCATATTAGACATTTCTTTCCGATATTCCAATTGAATAATTCGGATCTGACATCCAATACTGTTATCCAGATATCAGAATAACTACAAATGTAGTAAATCAAAATAGGAATCAAAATTCGAGAGGATCCCAAGTCAGATAAGATCACGTGGTTTAGTTCCGATTCGGCTTTGATGATTTAGGTACTGCCACTCGGCAATAAACTTGAATTGTATAAGATGAAACTGGATAATCTGTCTGACTTGAAATTTTTGTATCAAAACAGAATGTTGTTAAAGCGGTATAGTTGATGAAAAGTGTATTAGAATAAGACACGCCTACAACTAAACGGGTAAAATACAGAGCGATGACTAAATTGTAAGTATTCATTTCAGACTAATCGACAACATCACATCATTTTCTGGAAATTATTACACAAAAACGATGAACATGACCTGGAAAGATCCAGACGGTCAGTTCTCGGCGTTCGAAAATTGTTCAACACCGTCTTTGATCGAGACGACAAAAACTTTCGGAATTGTAACAGGCAATCAGTCACTTCTTCCGAATTTGACAAAATGGTTTTGTGTCGAAACACCAGGGTCATTTTATAATTTTAATGCCCCAAATCGGACGGCCCCTACACTAGAAGACATGGGACGGTGGGGTTATCCTTGTCGAAATCGGCGAGACACAATGAACTGTACTGGTGGCCATAGTTCGACAATTTCTGAGCAAAGTAGATTTTGCCTTAAAATTTCATTTTTCCTGAGAAATACGAAAAAGAAATTTCGAAGCGAAATCGAGAGTCACAGACATAGACCAGTATAGAATATAGCCGAGCAGTTATTTTCAAAATGTGATTTTCCTTCATTTAATAATATTATGATTTTCTCTCACATTCCTGTACTCGTTTAGAGAGGTGCAGGGATCCTAACTTAAGATGCAGACCAGACCGCGCTGTGCGCGTTGCATCCTATGGCCTTGATTGTAAGGATATGAGTATTCCACAGGATGAGTTTGGAGGATGTGGTCAATATTTGTCGAGCACGTAAGTATTACCTGAGCATTTATTTTTACATTCCAACAAATTTCAGACATCCAATATTTTGTTCCAGTATGATAGATAATATCACTTTCTTCCCGGAGGAGTACTACCTCAGGACTCGAAACCTAACCTGGGGTGACCCTGATAAAAAGTATCCTGCCCAAGTGTGTGACAAAACGCCACGGACACCTCCAGCACCTCCTGACTTTGGATGTAGCAGTCCGAAGGAGGGACAATTCTTGGACTTTGTAACTGTAGACGGGGTGACGACGGGTAATGCTCCATTCTTTGCAGGAATGCCTTGTCGCAATATACGAGAACAAAAGGTCGACTGCAAGAGCAATACGAAATGTACACTGATGAACCCAATGATAGAAGCTCTATTTTTTAGAATTCCATGTAGGGATAGGAATGGTATTGTCAAAGCTATGGTTCCACGGTATTTGTTCAGAGTTGGCGATACGGAAAGGAGAGTGGCTGCACTAGTTGGACTGAATGGTATTTATTGGCCTATTGTAACTATTAAAATGGAAGCAAACCGCGGAGGCAGAACTTGTTGGGAAAGTCCTCTTTTGCTTCCTGATGCGACGACAGGATTACCGAGTACATCTGATTTCATTTGGGATGCAGATGCACTCCGAGAGAAATACGTAAATTTTATTGTCAACGACTGTTGGGATACCAATAGAGAATATGAAAGGGGTCCGACTTCGAGAACATTTGCACCCACCGACGATTGTGGATGGATCCCATTTCCTGAATTTGCGACAGGATTTCCTCCCAATGTCTCAGGTTTACAAACCGGAGGAACTATCATTGAAGTCAACATCACTAATTCTGCTGGAGTTAACGGGACTGTAAGGAGGAACTGCAGTGGTGATCCGCTTTCAATGAGTAAGATTGTCATTCAAACCAAAAATATCTCGATTATAAAATGAACTCATTAATTAAAGTGTGCCATTTTCCTTTTGTGTAGAGAGGTGTAGAGACCAGAACATAAGATGCCGAAATGATGGCATGTTCATCTGAACTTTGCCAGAAATGACCTTTTGTGTTAATGATTATAATATTCCTTCCAACAGTTCCGACAGCGTCATCTGCTCCTCATGATATACATTATAAATGTTTGAAATGTATAATAAGTTGTTCTAATAAATCTGTATTCGTTATTCGTTATTTTGAATCCACACTTCGTTACTTTTAAGATTTACGACTTACGAAAAGTTCATGTCTTTGATTTGTTTGGGTCTTGACACTTCCTCAAATATTGGACAATTTATTAATACGAATTATCAAGCAGAAATCGTATTTCATGTAAACTAAGGTTTAATAAACCCGCATTAGTGAGGAAGGCATCGTGGACTTCTTCTAAAGAATAATTTAGTGTTACACTTGATCTGGGCAATGTAACCCTAGTAGTATGGACTAGAGAGGCGAAAACTAAATTGACCGAAAACCTCTATAGAGTACCGCAACATTTCGACTGAACATTAGTGCCAGCCATGGAAGGGCTCAGTTTTCAGATTTTTCCTATAACGATTAAATCTTGGAGAATCCTATTCCGTAACAAGAGCGGTCTCGGCGGATTATATTACATGCGGACAATTTGTTTCAACAGTGTCATTGGTTGAAATAATAAAAGAGGAAAATCATTCGTCTCCAAATAATTTGTACGCACACAATACGCATACGTACTTCCTATTCTAACTAACTTTTCCACTTTTAAAGTACAGAAGTAATTGATAGACAAATTATTGATGTGTGCGTATACCCAGAAGCTGGGAGTCACAGTTTCACTTTGATTAGACTGACTGAGTGAAAAGATAAGAATCACAAATAAATAAATAAATAACAAAAAGGGAGCTCTGCGGGCTAATTGGGCCATAAATGATTTTAATGTATCCCATGGCATTGGCATGACATTTAACTGTGTTTGTGCATCTTGTCCGAATGGGCATACGTTCAAATCCGGATTACAATGAACTTACTTAAATAATCAGCTCAGTTTAACGTTGAACTTCACAATACAACAAAGCACATTATCCTGGCAATAAAATGACAACATTCTCACGCCTTCAAAATTATTTTAAACTGAAAATTAGTGACCTTGTATATTATTGCATTATAATAAATTTGGCACAAAAATTTCAAAATGATTTTTATCGGAGATCGGGATATTAGAAAAAATCACTCAAGTTGAGCATTTACATATCATATTATACCAGCACTACATATTCACACCACTTATCCAAGAATTCACTGATTAATCATTAATCTTTAAAAAAATACCGTGAGATATATTTACTCTGTAGACTGTATTTCAATTTTTCTCTGTTATAAAGAGGTTTTGATGTAATAATGAGAAAACTAACTTCACGCACAGGAAATAAGACAACATGAAAGCTTAATGAGAGGAAACTATTTGACTTGATTTTTATTGCAGAGAATTATTCTAGAAAACAAACATCACCGAATCCTACGACCAGATACGTTATTATATGTTTATTAAATCATTTCTATATTATCTCACTCATTCGCTTCACCCCGCTTATCTTGACACGCAAGGCAATCACGTAATTTTTTTTCCATGGACAACGGAAATTCGCAAAAATGATTTAGTTGTCTTATGTAAGGTGTAACGCTGTTGAACTCTTGACACCTACATACTTTGAGATAATAATAATATTTCTTTGTACGATGTGTATTGACTGCTCTCTACTTGTAAGTAATTCGAGTATACAAAAATGTTAAATGTTGTGAAAGTGGACTGGTCAGTCATAAACAGGGACGGACGGACATTAGTCGTAAAAAAATCAGACGGGAAATCCTATGTCATGTCATTATCCATTGTCTGTAAATATCAGATGAACATGTGTATGTCGTATTGTAATTACAAACTATTAGTTATCGGTCAGATCTTGATCTGTGAAGTCTGTATTTGTATCTGGAAGAGTGGAACTGTCAATGAATTCACTTTTTAAAACAAAAATCAGATATGCCAGCTGGGATGTTCTTCATATCCATTTGAAAAGTATGACCGATAACTTACACAATAAGAATGTTGGTCCATTGTATTAAATTAGTATATTCCGCTCAGTCAAAAAAATTTATTCTGTGCACTAAAAAACAGCAACATAATTTTAAACGCTAACATAACCATCAAAATGGAGACCATGTGTCCCGTCTCTCGTGGAATCATTAATTCGCAACTTTGTACCTAATTCTTTGTCAAAACCTTGAATTCAATCAGTCCGCCGTACTATAATAGTAATAGTGGTACACACGGCCCCTGACCAATTCGCTATGTCGAGGTTTAGATTCCATCGAGTTAAAAATGGCCGCTGGTTGCTTTAACAAATTTCTATTACTACAACCGGGGGTACCTTCCCTAGATCAAATGTAAAGCAACCATAAATTCAGCATAAACAAATATGTTCGTTAGCGTATATTTGTGTAAAATATAAATTCATCCACATTTTGAAAATAATTAAACTCTTTTCGCAGTGTAATTAATTTTAGGTCACTTGTTTCGAGTAATGGTGTCACTCAAGGTACACATAATTGCGATGACTTTGTAATAGCCTTAACCACTCATTTTTCAGTGACACTTCCACCCTTTCTCTGCATTTCAAATTAAAAAATAATATTTTTTTTCAAAAATATTCAATTAAATTTTAAAATAGGTATGTCTTGATTTAATTTCTCTCCTGTTAGAAATCTGGCATACCTCGTTTTATTGCATGCAAGCGTGGGACTGTTTCCTGATAGAAATCGATGTTCTGATGCGTCTCTTCGCTCAGTTAATTAAATATTCCAATTCTCGTTTTAATGACAAAATCATAAAGTTCACACAATTTAAAACACTTGGTTGAATTTTACACATCTTCTTTGAAATTTTTAGGAGAGGTGAGGATAAGTGGCCTTCGTTTGTAAAAAGCTAATTATTTATAATAGTAGTGCAGTCGGTGTGAAATCTCAAGAGTGCCAATTGTAATGAGAGTGGATTATGGTAATTCTAATTCCATAATTATGGAACAACAACTATGTATGTCTAACTGTGATATGAATTTGTTTAAAGTCCATTGATCTTAAGCCGTTTATTTCTAACATTTGCACATGCACATTTAAGCATTATGTGGAGAAATTTTTGTTCATCTCATTCTTGTCGTGTACTCAAAACTGCAATCATAATTACTTAATAAGTGCAGGTAATCTAGCCGGCCGGTTTTTGGTCCATATTTTATTTCGTGTTCTGCACTACATAGAAAAATCAGACAGCCGTTGAGTTGACGGAAGTAAATTCTTTATGTAATCGCTGTACGCTTTTAACGCTTAATCTTGGCATGTTCATCAATATGTCCCTTGAATAGTAATTAATATTGTTTAATGTATGTTTATGCACGTACTTAGTGCAATATTGATGAGAAAGTGTCACGAGAAAAAGAAATCACAAGGAGATAATGTGATGATGACTTGAATTGTGATGTGACCGTCTTGTTTAGTCCATTGTGTATTCTCCCGACTGAAATAAATCAGTTTCGCGACATAAATGACGTTCATCAGTTGATTGTTTTGTGACAATCCATAAACACTTGAAACTTGTCACGAGTCGTCTTGAATTATCATATCATTTTCAAGCGTCTCGTAACAAAGCCAAAGCCAGCAAAAAAAAACAATGAATATAATCCAATCCAAATTTAAATTATGCACAAAATTGGATTACTATTTTTGCCGTTGTACAATGAATCAAGTGGAATACCTTATCAGAAAGATCACGTAAAAATAGGATCTCAAACAAAATTATATTCCAGCTCGATCTCAAGGCTCGTTCACGTGCAGTGCGCGGTTGTTTCATCCCGTTTTTTCGTGGTCTTCTGCCTGAAAGGCCGTGACAAAATTTATACAGACGAACTTCACCACCACCACATTCGATTCGCATCTCCTTCCTAAAAATTTTAAGCCATGTATCGACAATTTCTCAGTAAATCGAACATGCATTTAAAAAGAAGGTGAGATTTGAGGCAAAATCGACTTGCAGAGAAATTTTTACCCATGGTTCATAAGGAAGGACATGCGAATTCAGTGGTGAAGTTAGCATTTCGAAATTTTTGAAGTTTGCACGGCTTTTCAAGAAGTCCATGAAAAAACGAAAGAAAGAAAGCAGGAAAAGTGATTTGTCATCTTCCATTACGCTCATTCAGATAAAGCTGAAATATTTTGTCTGAGATTCCATTTTAGCTAATATTCGAAAATGGTATTCGACCTGATTGTAGCTATCGTTGTTCCTGACTTACAGGACTGTACAAATATGTTAGACACCGATTTTATCCTGCTACTAGAGGTATCTTTCCTAGGCCAATCGGAAAGCAACACAGCCTACGTGGAACTGATACTTCAATACGTCGAACTTTAATGTGCATATTTACTAAGTGGTAATTAGTAGGCCATATTCATCCAGAATTCCTGTGTTGTCGACCTCTACAATTGACGTATGGTAGAAAAAACATTACTGACAGTTTTGCTGACAGCACTGAACTGTCAACGTAAGTGTTTACTTAGTAAAACAAACAAAACGTAAACAATGCGCGAGGACCACACCCTCTCCAAGAATGGAGATGAATGCATTATGTTACAGTATAATTAGTGCTGAACGGATTTGGAATTTCGTGAATGAAAGAAAATGAAACAGCTGTCCAATGCAATGCAATGTTTTCGGAAAGGTTGATGAATATGGATGAAACTTTTTAACACTACTATTTATTTACTACTGGATTGCATTGTTATACTGTAAATTATAATCAGCTGTTGATGGATGGGTCCAAGTGACACACACTCACCAAAAGTAACGGCTTCTGAAATGAAATACAAACAAATAATTTCCATAATGGGTTTGTTATTCAAACTAACAAATTAGTATGTCCATGTAGACAGTAAACGTTATCCGGCTCAACGTATCTAGACTGCTCATTTAATTTTTGAGTCCATAACATTTCGTTTAATTTCTGTCTGTCAATTTGTATGTTGCAGTTTTCAGCCCGTTTTTTTTATTTTACCTCACAGAGCAGAGTAAGGATTTACGTTGGCTAACCTAAAAAAATTGTCTATCATGAATCATGACATGAAAATAAACATGAAACTGTAATATATATAAATGCTACTCTTCAAGCGATTATGATTATGTGTGTCCGCCGCAATAAAAGGTCACGCGCCAAAGACAAAACGAAAAGAAATTAAGGTTTCTATTATTCTGATTTCATGCCCGCCCGCGTGTCAGTCCCAAACTTGACAAGGTCATCTAATGTTCCTATTCGATACAATTTCCATATCAGAATGCAATTCCTGACACGCGTCGTGCATTGTTGTTGTTTTAGGTAGTATTACGAACGACACGGCACACATTTGTATTGAATTTGTTGTCCCGGAACTCTGCTGTTCTAGTGAACTTATTTTTATTCATATGCAGAAGTAATTTTTTTAATTGAGATTTGAGAATTTGTCATTTTAGTTTGAAATTACCAAACTTCGTATTCGCATTTATGAATTTTATTTTATCGCTTTGTTTATCAAAAACAAAGCATATTATGGAAAAGTATGTAATAGATAGCACTTGCCTTTTTTGTTAAGATCAGGGTTCGATGACTTAATTACTCTCCACTGGCTATTTATTTACAACTGTGGATACCTCCCGAGACCAAATGGAAAGACATCACATCTCTACATGCCCTCGGGTAATTGACCATGGTTATTCGTATTTAGGTGTTTTGGAATAAAATTCGCTAAAATAGTGCGCTAATCATCCGAATTAAATTATCTAAATTCAATACGAATGCAATTAGGTTGTAGTATCGAGGGGTCAGTCAATTTACGAGGAAGAAAAGAGCAAAAATATGTAAATAACATTTACTTAGTTTTGACTAATATGGAGGCTGACCGTAGCACGATTTGAGATCGGCTCAAGCTTTTTATGGTTTGATCACGCCTCGCAACAAATACAGAAGGTGCTGTATGCATATTTGACTTGTAAAACTTGTGTAAAACAATACTTTTTACTCCTGGGATCCTTCTTTTGCCGAAAGGAATATATGGGCGAATATAGAAACCAGACCATATTATTCAGACTCTGTGTTCACCTGTAAACACAATCTAATTCGATCTAATTTGTGACCCACCCAAAATCACGAAAATTTAGTTGAATGAGTTTTTATTTATTTTTTAATATTTTCTGCTTTCATTTTCATTGAGTCATAATAAACTTTATTCCTCTCGTGATTCTGAATGTTATCAACGTAATTTCAATGTAAAACTTCCTATTCTCCTTCGTCTTCACTTTTCTCAGAGCAAAAACAACTTACTACCGTTTGCTTTTGAGTTTAACCTGGCAAATGACCAGCAAATGGTTTTTCTCTTTTTAAATATTGGATCACGTACGATTTACGTACTACGAGTGTGAATGTAGAATCCATTGCATTAAGTTCATCGCATTCGCATCGCACCAATTTCTTGTTAGAAATTTTATGGCAGTACTTTTCTCATAACATCATCATCAAGCCGACGTTACACGTTGTACGTAGTTCTGGCTGCTAGAAAAAGAGTCTTCAATGGACTAAAACCGAAGGTCAAAGGGTCATAGGGTTAAACCCCATGCAAACGTCATCAATTTT
>JAQGCA010004417.1:0-10353 GCA_034698945.1 Protaphorura quadriocellata
GATTGAATTGATATCACCGCGGTGTCTTTTCTCTACAGAAGTTGTTGTGGAGCTCGAACAGCTGTGTACCAGTGGGGTGGGGAGAATGTAAAGTAAAGCCTAAATCACTTTACAGTAAAAATCATTTTAGTTAGGAAATTATTTTATTTTATTTTGTAAAATAAATTCAAGTTACTTTTTTAAATGCAGCTACGAATTCATTTTATTTTTGTCTCACTATTATTTTGAAATCCATCTGCTTCATTTTTATTTAACTGTTATCTTTTTTTAATTTTGTAATAGTTTTTGTTTTGGCAGCTCCGGGCTACGTATATGAGCTCAGTTAGTCGAATTCAAACTATGACTCGAACATTTTGAATCGTGTTAGTCTGAATAATGACATTTCAGTTTTTGAGAGGTCTGAATTTTCTGAATATCAAATTTCCGGGGTATAGTTCAACTAATACCCCGGATAATACGAAAACTAACAACTTTACAATTAGAATAAATCCCGAAAATATTCAGCAAGGAGCCAACTCCATTTCTTTATACCCATGCATACATGCAAGTAACAGAAAGTGGGACTGGGGATGAAACCGAAACCACACCGCGCAGTATAGATATCCGTATTACTATTTTCCAAAGAAAATAATATCCCTCTGATTGAAAAACGAATTAGAAACGCTTGTGGGAAAAGTCAGTTCGGTGATTTCGATGTAACTATGTACTTGTATATGTCTGCCCTATTCTACTTTTCCTTTAGGTTAGGACTCAAATCCAAACCACTTTACTTTACCCGATGTTGCACTGCGTTACTGCTTTCTGCCCAAAAAGTAGAATATAATGCGATACTAACTTCTATTCCAATCTGTGTTATAAGGAACATAATAGACCGTAACACATTCAATCTTGCCCGCCCTACCTCCCGTAGTATCGCAAGCGAAATAAGTTTAACTAAATTGCAAAAGAGTAGACGAATAATCGGATGTATTTTTCCCTTCCTTTGGCATCACTTTCTTTCTTTACTTCGTTTGAAAGATGTAAACTGCGGAACGAAGTTTCATGATCTTCCATTACTATCTCTGCATTCCATCCAAGTAAAATTATAATCATATTAAATGTGTATCTACGGACGAAGTGAAGTGGAATTGGAATCTAATTTATAAATTCACCATTTTCTCTAGAGGTTTAGTCGCTCCCGATTTCAATACAATGATTGTATCACTCAAAGTAAATTGAGTAAAAGGTTACATTAAGGTTCTGTCACAAGAAACAAGTTTCTGAAAATTACGCCCGGATTTATACGTACGATTGGGTCCAAAATAAATTAGATACTGCACTTGAACGTATTAAAGTAATACAAAGATCAAATTCCATTCGTACGATCATCTTAGAAATCGGTCCTAGTAACAAGTTCTCGGTTTTACAAATAGTTCATCCACTAGACCACTAGTTCTCAGATATGGTTATAAGAAAGATCATTATTCTAGACAGAAATACTTACGAATTATTTCGTATTAATTTTAAGTTCATCTGGCATATAATTTGTGATATTTTCGAAACCATAAATATGAATATACTGTTAAACTTCGAATGGGGGCCTGGGGCTGGCTTCCGTCTCTAACTATATTGACATGGCTCACATTTGAAATCGAGTATTGTTTTTAAACTTTCTCAATTTTCTTAATTAAGAAAGTAGTGTCTTTGCCCTCCGGACTGAAATCGTATAACCATTGTGCTACGCTAATCCGGATGAAATAAATCTAAATCTAATTCTAACAGTTAAATTAGTGAAATTAGTTTTATTGGAATTTGATAAGCCGAATTCTTATTTAACGAAATAACCTAAAATCAATTTGACGAAATATTCCCGCACACCGAGCAATTTCAGCTAAACTCACTTTTCAATCGGCTGAACTCTTTCTCCAGCGTTTGAAGCTCCTTCTCTGTAAAAATTTCTTCGTACGTGATTTCGTCTGCCTCTGATCCCATCTCAGGAACTATCACAAGAACAACACAAACTTGCACAGAAATAAAGATGTACTAATGTCGTCGTCCTCAGCGAAGAAAGCAAAGGGTTAATAAAATATTTTGTGTAAGTTATACTTTCTTTCTCACTGCGTGAAACACAGAGTTAAAGTCGCTAAAAACATGGAATAACTCAGCTGAGAATCAATAATGTAATTACACAATTTATGGAATGTAACGGTATCACATCACTTCACAACAGTCTCCGCTTAATTGCATTAAGGAAACGATTCAACAGAAGTAGCAAATATACAATAATCTATCAGCTAATTTCACGGATATATTCATCTATAAGCTAATTTCATTCGACAACATAGTAATCCGGTATCTGGAATCTTGCAGTCGACGGATTTAATTGAACTTTATATACGTCATGGAATCCGTTCGTAATTAGATTTCCAATTTACACTTGTAAACATACAGACACTCGCATGTCATATATACACTTCTGCTTCCTTGATACACAAATCCACTTATATTATGTACAAAATTAAGAGAACTGGAAGGAGATGGTGATCGTCTTAACTCTTACAACGAAGTCGAAATAGTTTCTACAAACCATGTAATGTTAAGCAATTAAAAGATAAACTGATTGGAAAGACAAATCTCTTGCAAGGCATGACGGTGTGTCTGGGTTACGTAATTAGTAATTACAACATTGTATGTACAATTATCTGTATATGCTAAAGAAAAAACTCCAGTCATGCCACAAGTCCGCATGTATTGCGTGCTATGAAATGGAATTCCCCTATTCTATTCTGCTACACCGGCACGGCACAAACCAAAGAAGTATCTACTCAGAGATTTTTGACTCTATTTATATCCGCTCATTTTCCTCCACTATACAATAACCAACTGGATGGGATTTGACGTGATGACAGATATGAATTAAGTGTTATTAGTTTTAACAGCAACACTTTTTTTCAGAAGATAAATGCAACTGGCACGCAATGCTCTGTTTTCAGTGGAATATTAAGTGTACGTGGTGACGATGAGCTAAATGGTAAGTACAGAATAGACAACTGATGTCATGCGGTCATGTCAGCAAATGTCACAATCTCACAATTCACAATCACAATACGACGACACTGATGTATGTCAGACGTTGCCGTGTCATTATCTCGTGTAGAGCACGCTCTATACTAATTAATACAAATGGTGTGTAATTATAACGACTGGTACTTCCTCGAGTTCCTTTGAGCTAACACTTGGTGTAAAGTTTACTAAATATAAAAATAAATCAAGGAAGAATGTTCTGGAGAACGCAAATGAGTAATGCTTAAATGAATTATAAATTGAAACTGGACAGCATTGCATTGTATTATCGTGACTTGTAAGTTGTAGCTTTTCACGTGAGGTTTAGCCTTCGACCGAACAGATTGGTCAGCGTATGTGCAGTGCGAAACAAGTACACAAGTAGTAGGTATTGTCTAATGCATATACAAATGCATGACGAATGTATTGAATAGTAGGAAATGTAAGTAGAAACTGAAGGCTACAGCTTAAAAAACTACTAATACACTGCATCTCCTATCATTATGCTATTGTGAAGACTGACGTTACCTGTTTGTTCTATGTGACGGTATTTTCAATTATTAATAAAAAAATTGCGCAATTATTGTGCAGTTTTTTACTCTTCTTGTAGTGGCCTAAGAACTAAACAAGTAAATAAAACATAAAGAATCGTTCGGTCTATTCCAATAAGATCTAATATATTGAATATAAAGCTACGTGTGCACAGTACATTAGCTCATGTTGCTTGGTACAATTTCTATTACCACTCGAAATATTGTAAAGAAAATCCAAGTAATCGAAAATTTTCTTGGCTTTTGAAACTTGATATGTATGAATCTTGAATGGACTTGACATTTGTAACTTTGACTTTTTCTGTCAGTCGGTGTACTCCGAGTAAGTCTTGATACAGCACTTAAAGCAGTAAAGCAGAGGAAAAGTGGAGTCCTATGGTCACGATTTTTCCCCCTGTTTCCCAGTAATTGTCTCAACTGTTCATCGTACTTACAATTATTTTTATTCTTGTAAGCCTGCAGCCACTTTGTCGGTGAGAAAGCCAGAAAATTCATAAAATAAAAAATGGTTGAGAGAACAGACCGTCATCAAAAAGGAAAAATATACATATCCGAAGAAAGTCACAAATTAAAAATTTCCTTCAAGCTCTAGCCAGAAAGCAAAGTTCCTAAAATGGCGGCAACATTTCCATGCTGAACAGCAATATTCAGTGTTTGCAAAAGATATGCAGATAGTGTCTCATCGGCTAACATGAAGCCAGTACTCTAGTTTATTCAAATTCAAGAATTTTTTAATCATTTTAGTGGCTCAGGTTTTTAACATAGTCTGCCTCTGTACAGAAACAATAGAATTCAACCAAATTTGTTCTCACCTACGACGCTTCACAGATGAGGAGAAATTTTGTGTGGTTCTTCTAGAATTTTGATATCAATCAGAGCAGATCCCACCTCATAATAATACAGTAATCGGATCCAGACATTCGTTAGTAACTCTACGAAGATGCGTATGTCAAGCATTGTTTATGCTGACGAGATTCTATTGGATGTTCTTTTCCTGCTATAACATTATGCAACCTACTTGGGGTATTTTTTATTCACATAAAACAGAAAAATATAATGAATTCGTGAGAGTCTACCAGTAGGAGCTGCAAACACCGGGGTCTAGTTTCTGGTGTGTCATTACTATGAAAAGAAAGAAAGCTCCATTTGTTTGTACTCGTTTCGTAGTTCTTCACGTAATAAATTCTAGAAAGATCTGAAAGATATCAGAAAACTCAACTGATGAGTTTTACTAAATGCGATATGAAACTAGTGAGTTGCGATTTTTTTTAACAACAAACAACTTGAGGGATTATGATCCTCTCCACTTGATTTTAATAAGTGACGAAGTATTCGTAGCGATACTGTAACACCATGTTTCAAGCAAAACGATCATGTTTCATTCAATATTCTTGAGCCTTATTTGTCGTCTAACAGTCTGGTCGTCTGCACACAGACATTTTTTATACCTTTGATGTCAACTTTTGATCCTATTTTTCTGTCGAGGCTCAGCAATTTACTACACAACAAGGAAGAACCTATAAGAATATACAAAGAATGCAAATTGTGTAAAGGTTGTTCGTTCGTTGTACGGTAATATCGATGATTCTGTCCTCAAGTGATGTGAGTGCATACGCAAATACGGTCACAATAAGCTGGAATCGATGAGGGCTCCAAAGAGAAACTACCAAGAGAAGGAATTGCCTTCGATTTTGCCAAACTGAACTAAACCTGTCCAGATATTTCCTGTTCAACGGCTTTCTCCGAACCGGATTACGTATTTGTTTGTTTAGCCGTGTTTCGAAGTAAAAGCCTACAAGGTAGATTCAGGAACTGCTCCGGAAGTTTTTGTATGATGATATGATATAATAGTAGTTTTACTTGTTTAGACTTTTCAGAATCAAGTGTATATTATGTACTGGGCTGATTTATCATGTCCGTCATGGGTGAGGCAAGATCTTGTGAGGTTATACCATTGACCTTGCATTTACGAGTTCGACTCGTACCAATTACTAAATAATTGACTCTCATTCTCTATTACTGTTACTACCTTCATTATTCTTCATATTTTTTTCGCTAGAAACAGTTACTCCAGGTTATCTTAGCTTTGTCTGCATTGTACAGTAAAGAAAATGAACAATCTTCAGAGCGAATTTAGGGTTCGCACTACCAAACTACCAGCCAAGAAATGCCAATATTCGTCTATATGTATCTAACCGAATTAAAGGAGGGGTCACAAACCTCATAGAAGAATGTACGGAGTTGGAATTGTCCCGATTTTTGATATGTTTTAGAACTTGTACTTGTGATCCAGAACAACTTTTGTGAGAGTCCTACCCCTAAAAGTCTAATCGTGAGGCCGCTAGAAATACACAGCTGGGAATGTGCGATGCCGTAGTGACCCTGCAGTGGAAGAATGTACTAAGTCCAGGGCTTTAGCCCTGGACTTGCGCTTTCACTCTACGGCATAGCACATGCCCGCCTGTGTAGTTTTAGCGGCCAAACGGTTAGACTATTGGGGGTAGGCCCTTCACAAAAGTTGTTCAAGATCACAAGGGCTACAACATATCAAAAGTCGAGGGAATTCCACGGGCGAACATTTTCCCATAAGGTCTCCTTTACGTAATTCTTTATTAAGTCGATGACACTTATTTTCTTGTAATTATTCTTCCTCCTCGATCACATGAATGCAACATTTGTGTTGTGTCGTTGTGTGTATTTATTTCTGTGCGTTTCTTGCGTTACAAATATGTACACAGTATTTCTTGCAAACACATCTTAACCGTCTCAAGAGATGCACGCACCAGTGGATACGAATTGAAAAATATGCTCTCATCCGTCAGTTCTCCCGTCAAAATAAGTTCTTCCTCTATCATAAATTCACATGGATATCACGGGTAACTTCGGTGTTCGGTTTATATCATGCACACATTACTACATATACCATGCCAGAACTCAGTCTGGTCCAAAAATTGAAAGTCAACCCATCTTATCCCCTACATCCTAGCATCAGAACGCAGCAGCTTCAGCTTTGTATTTTTATATTGCGTAAGGCATGTGAACCCTGATCTCACCAGTTCTTCAAACACATCATCCTCTTATAAACTAAACAAATAATAGAACGTTACTGGCACTGACAATTGCAGACAACGTTAAATGTATGAAGGAACACAGTGAAGGACTTTATTATATTCGAAAGTAAATACTTGAACTAAGGTGGTCGGATTCGTACAGAGTACAAGAAGGTGGATGTTCGGATTTCGGATTCAGGAGTCGGCTATCAATTTATTTGGAAATAATACACGTACAACAAACTACATACAAAGTCAATGTCGAATTAGAACGGAGGGCAACCAAGAAACCTCAGCCTGGTACTGGTAGACAATTCAAACTATGAAAAGTTTACTTACAGATAAGTGAAACAAGATCACTAATTAACTCCAGACCAAGGCTGTGAAATTTTGGCAATTTTACAAAAAATCCTTTGCTTTGCATTTGCAAATTCTCATCGCTCTGAAGACGTATTGTGTGCGTTGGCACTCCAGTCGGCTTTAGCCAAGGGGGACATTTTATATTGTGTAAGCCATCAGCGTTAAAAACAAGGGTATCAGGAAAATAATTTTAAATCCGTAGTGCACCATGTAATCATCCAATCACATCTGCATCCGCGAAGTGTGACTTGGATGTGAAAAACCCCAAAATGAATGGAATCTTTCCAAGGTTAGACTCAGAGAGACTGATAAACAACAAATCTGAGACAAAATGAAATATTTCCCACACGAGTCAAATTCGTTTGACGTTTGAAACCCTGTTGCGATGAAAATTGTTTTTAACTCTGCTTCCTTAAATTTATATATCATGTTACTTTTGACCAAATCAGTTGAAATTTCGGAGAACATTCGGTTTCTAAGAATGGTTCTAAGAATAATTGAATATTATTTATCCAAGCTCTCACTCATGAGTCAAGCTGACAAAGTAGTACAGTGTTGGGGTACGCTTATACAGTTCAAGTAAATCTAATATTATTATGTGTCGAAAGAATTTGTTCGACATTCGAATTTATCCTCTGAGATAACCTCTGACCTCGGTAGTACGTTAAAGGGAAACTTATCCCATACCCACAGCACCTAGGAGGTTACATATTTTATTCCCAAACATGCCCAGATCCCAAATCAAATGAAACTCGTTGAAATCGTAATTGTTTCCCACAGAAGATTTAACTCTTACTTATGGTCATCATAGTTATTCAAATGACGACTCATCGTTGAAATCGTTTTGAGTTTTCCTAGGAGGTTAGTAGGAGAAATATTAGTCCGAACTCTGTACAACTTTTAAAAATTGTCCACCAGTTTCCAGAATTTCCAACGCAAACCCATCCAAGAGAGATATTAGCAAACTGAATTTACTCAGAATGCCATTGTCTGATGCCGTTGCTTTGCTTTAAAGATCCGGACTTCTGACTTATACAAGAGTGGGCAGGATAATTTCACGCAGTACATTTATTGATCCGATTGATTCCAAGTAAGTTTCATTTCCTGTACCATGCACGATAATGGGACATTCACAATCTGTGACCTCGAAGGAACACAATTATTATTTCAGCATACGAGTTTCATGTCATTCGAGGTCAGAGGATGTTGCGAATAACGGGAAGAAATATGTTTTGTGAAAATACATGTGAGGAGATTCCCTTGTTTGTGACCTCGCTAAATGAAATCTAGCTGCTGGTAGGGTGCGAGCAAGTAAAAATTTTTGCCAATCTAATTGAAGAGTACCCGAAAGGATAGGGTAACCAACTGCAATTTAGCTTCTGATTTCTTTATAACCCTTTACATATAAATAAGACAAAAGATTGACAATACAAGAAAATGACTACCAATATGCAATATTTGTGTACTAGATTGGAACGGAAGGAATACAAGACATGTAAAATATATTACAAAGCTTGGAATTCAATCAGAATTCATGCTGAGCCGCAAGGAAGCACGCATGGTCTAGGGATTTTGCGTGCGTTGATATACACGCACGGCATTCGCTATCAAAGTGCAGTGCAGTCGCACTGTTTTCAATCTGGCAGGGAAATTTGGAATTTCATTAGTGAATCACCAAAAATACGTCGAGTTAGATGTTGGACTGGAATTCGGTGATTTCGGTTTCCTTCAAAGAAAAAAAACAAATGAGGGGATGTAACTAGTCGGATCTAAATTTAAATTTGGGCCACACGGCGCGTGCATACTTGATGCAAAGATCATCAGAGAAATCATTGTTTCTGTACATGATGCCGAAATGGTGATGTGACGATGTAGGGTCTATCACACGTCCTTATGTATTGCATTATTTTTTGAGTCCACAAACTTGTCAGGGCTCGGTTCAAGCTTCTCTGAGGTTCTGACTCTGACAGCAAAGCGTGGACACAAAATCACACAACACAAGAGACAATTCGACGAAAAGCATGAAAAGCCTGGCGTGGGTTGGCAATGAAGTTGCCAATTCCAATTTTATTGCTGATTTTGCATCTCCTCCCGGGAACCATTTTGGGTTGAACAACTCTTTCTGAACGTACATACTACTGTATACCGTTGATCACGCCAATTTTATTTGTTGAAATGATTGATTGTCAGTTTGTGATTTCAGGTCAGACCAGGATCTTGTAATGTCATTTCTCATTAATGTGTAAAACGGTTTAGAATTGGAGCACCGCGACTTATATTCACGATACCAAAAAAATTGCAAGTATGAGGTGTGAGATCTCCTTTTTAATTGGAGATTATGAAATTCTTGGGATTTTGCATTACTAAATAAATCGCTGCGCTATAAGTATACATCCAGAGTGCATGGGGAGAAGTGTCTGAAAGTACCTCACTATCCTCTCCCATGCCACACAGGCCAGTGCAACGCAATAAAAGTTGTAACAATTTTATGGGCATCTATTTTGTAATAATTTTGTTCAAATTCTTCTAGGTAATCGCCTTCAAGGAATGGGAGCGAGATTTGCATAAAAAACATATTTGAATTTACTCCAGGATTTGCGGTATTCGTGAATGATGCGCGGGATGTTAAGCGCAATTAACTGTCACTTGGTGCTTTACCAAGCGGTCTCACTCGACAGGTGAGACCATGAGCGCAATAATTGATTATTGCGCTTCTTAACATCTTGCGCATCATTCACGAATAGCGTAAATCCTGGATTAAATACCAAACGTGGATGGAAGGTTTACTCAATATACTTGACTATTTGTCCGCACTCTCCAGAGTAGAAACTTCATAGGTCACTCAGGACTCAAATCAACCAGGCAGTAAAGTTTACTAATGTACTAGCAGTGCAATATAGACTCGATGCAAAACATTTTACTAAAATTCAGCAATAATCTAATGGGAATACTTACGTCGTTGAACATTCATTTGATGTTACTTTTATTAAGTTAGTTGTATGCATCTTAGTAGTATAAAACAGTGGTAAGTTGTTTCTTATAAGCTGGACCTTACTTTTGGGGAAGGTATCGCGTCTAATAAAATATTAACTGCGGCTGTGAACCAAGGGAAGTAAAGGACTTCATGTCAGGGTGACCAACTTTTCGTCGTCTGAAAGGAGTACATTTTTCGACATTTTGGAAGTACCATTTTAGGTACAATGAATTACTTTTTTTGGCCATTCTATCTACAATGAATTACTTTTTTTGGCCATTCTATCTACAACGAATTACTTTTTTCGCCGTTCTGTCTACACTGAATTCCTTTTGGTTTAAGCTATACGGTGTATGTGATTTTGCTGAATGTAATT
>JAQGCA010004418.1:0-10352 GCA_034698945.1 Protaphorura quadriocellata
TTGTTCGGATTTGCAAATTACGTAGTAACCACGTTGCTAAGAATTCGCAGGGGTACTTCTTCCACTATGGTCCTCAATTCGCAAAAAATGACAATGAATCACTTCTTCGTTGGATTTATGTGCTTGCTGTTCGTGGTTTATGGCTGGCAAACGCTTGGACTCTGTTTTACAATTTTTTTTTGGTACGTCTTCGGAACAGGCCGATTAACTCATTGACGAAACAGAAGTGAGAGATACCACACTAACACTTAACACACGAGAATTTATTTAATCGCATTAAGATGTTCAGGTTTCAGCTGGTAATCTGTAACTAGTTAGGAAGGACAAGTACCAGTGTCTTGGTAGTTGGTACTTGTCCTCGTATCACCTGACGGCACGATAAAATATTTTTATAAACGTGCGTTCATACTCAATAAAGTGATTCGAAATTAATATTCATGCATTTCTGATTTCTTGACATTGCAGGTTGTCGACCTGATGAAACCGATTGACAAGAGAGTTTATAAGGGGACGTTTCCCACTTGCCACGAATTTAATCCAATGACCGCCACAGAAGATAACCTATCTCTTCTCATTGGGTTTTCTGGAGGGCAAATCCAGTTAGTCGACCCTATCTCCAAGGAAGTCAACAAGCTTTTTAATGAGGATGTAAGTCATTTAGCATTCAGTCTATAAACTGTTTTGGCAATGTGCTATATTCCTAAGAAGAGGGTTTTAATCATGAAACTGTGCTGTCACACTTCAAAATAATCCCAAATCTCAATTGAAGCGCATCTGTTTGGTTGTGAATGAATGAGGTCCAGGTCCAATTTGAAATCTGGATTGTTATTTGTTATATCCATTATCCATCTCTCACTGCGTAATAAGTTTATCAGCTTAAAGCAGCTTAAAGGACAATTATTGTTAAAAATGTAGCTGTACCAAAACAATTAAAATGTTGAATTGGAGTTATCCAGGTATCCAATGTATCAGAGTTCTGCCAGTTCTGGACTATTTCAGTTTTTCACATGTGTTCTATTTTTGTTCATGTCATGAAATCTATCAAGGCCAGCCGTTTGGCTGGAGGATTTAATAGGATAAAGATAGTTTAGTCTTCTTCAGTGATAACTAAGATAACTTTAATGAACCAAATAATTCTTAAAATTGAGTATGCACGTATGCATGAAAATAAAATATTAAACTCGAATCGTTAACTGACGATTCGTCAGTAGGGCCACTAACCAGCTCCTTCAGATGAAATGACTTCTTTCTGGGTATAAACTCGGTCGATACTCTATGGTATGGTATATGGTAGATGCAATTCAGATTGAGCAAACTAGATAAAGGTAGGTTAGAGTTGGATACTTAGATAGACTCACAGACGATGATAGATGAACTCAAACAATGACAAGGTGCGCAAATATTTTCAGTTTTGAATTTAATTTTTATTTGTTTTGCAGAGAATAATTGATAAAACACGCGTTACCTGCATACGATGGGTACCTAACTCCGCAAACATGTTCCTGGTGTCACATGGGAGTGGACATACATATTTGTATAATTGTGAACTGAGCTGTGGAACTACCCCGCCGTAAGTTAATTTTTTTTGCATTAGTCGTCTTCAGGGGGAAATCAGATAATGCTTCCGGGGGCATTGATCACACCTGTGAGGTCTGAAAACGTTGTCGGTGTTTTCCTTAGGCATATGTCTTTGCCTTTTATTCGGTGTAGAAGCAAAATCTAGAATTGGAAAATTGTTTACACATTAAAAAATTGCATCGTTCTACGTTCACTTAATAAACAAAATAATAATCTAAACAAATTACTTTCGTCGCCCGCGTCGTCTAAACTGATATCAATAACTTCCACTGATTTACCATTGATGGACATTTTCGAATATTAAAACTATTCACTGAATAATGTTGAATTTTAAAAATGAAATAATTGTTATGGGTGAGTGTGGGTGGTGGATTGATTCACTGTTAGATTGGCTAAAAAAATTTTTTGGCCAATTTCTACCAGAAATGGACCCCCGAAACGAAATTGGCAAATTAAGAAAACTCATGTGTTGAAATTGGCAAAAACGAAAAATTTATTCAAAATCAAAGAAAACTGGAAAAAAGTCACAAAATTGAAATTACTGGTGGTCGGGTACAAGTAGAGCAATTGAATGGATCGGATCAGACAGAAGAGTGTAGTTCATACGACGGTACTTTCTTTTCTGCAATCTCGGTAGACCACCGGGCCCCATAATTTTTTTATATACAATTTTCAGTGTGACGTTGCTCGCATAACGTTGCATTGATGAATCTCCATAATGGTGGTCTTTTCAACCCGAGAACTCGTCCGAACCGGTTGTGCCAACCTTCTATTAGGTTTGACGTTCTAGGGACTCCCGACTTTACTCTGTCGTGAACATTCCATAATTCTATTGGAAACATAGGGTCACGGCAGCTTGCCCCCACATATGTTGCCTCAAAGTATTCAGCTAGATATTTTGGGGAAAGCGGGACTATAAGCATAACTTGTTGAAACCGCCGTAGGACATCTTTGACAGGAACGAACGAACGCTAAAGCTGGAAATAATTTGATGGAAGTACGGGAATGACTTGTCTTCACTGTAGCGTTCTTGTAACCCCAGACCTAGCTTTTCGCCAAATACTCTGGTTCAGATGAAACCAGCAGCCAAATACCCTCGTTTCACTGCAACTAGCAAGTTTAAATGTCACTTTTCCCTTAGCCGAACCCAAGTATTTGACATAACAATCAGCCATGACTTGTGTGAAAGAACAGGGAACGAGAACTGAGCGGATGAGTTGAGATGAGAAAAAAAAAGAGATAGAAATTAGATGTAAATTAGCCAATTTGGATATAACAAAAATTTGAATTAGCCAATTTGGTTTTAGCCAATTTCAACCGAATTGGCTAAACATTAGCCAATTTCGTTTTAGCCAATCTAACCGGACACCGGTGGATTTAGACCAAGCGTCGTCACCCTTCTCTTTCGTCGCGTCCTTTCCTCCTTTGTCTCCCGAATGACCAACTCCACAGAGAGTCGGGAGAGGTCGTGTGGTCGACAACTCCCTCACCAACCGCAGCCACACTTATCTTACTTTTCATAGTGCAATTACAATAATTCTAATTCTTTGTTTTTGTCCACCTGATAGCATCTATCAAGTGCTACGACAAGGACCAGGTTATGCTGTCTCCAACTGCAAAAGCAAAACTCCCCGAAATCCCATTCTCCGATGGACTCTTGGTGAAGGTGCTACTAATGAGTTTGCCTTTTCTCCATGTGGACTTTTCTTGGCTATTGTATCACAGGATGGTTTTCTACGAATATTTCGGTGAGTAATTATGTTTCTGTAGTTTAACTATAATAGTTTTTTGTTCGAAACGTTTCGTAAAAACATTATCTCACTCATTTCAGGTACGAAAATCATGATTTAGTTGGGATAACTCGTTCTTACTTTGGTGGTTTACTCTGTGTTTGCTGGTCACCTGACTGCAAATACATCTGCGTCGGTGGTGAGGATGATTTAGTCACTGTTTGGAGTTTTAAGGAAAGGAGAGTTGTTGCTCGAGGGCAAGGGCACAAGTAAGTATTTTAATCTTTGTAGTGTTCGATCGACTAGTGATTCTTTGAGGGATGATGATGACCGAATAAAAATTATCCGACTTCGGCGAACTATAGAACGCTCAAAGTTGATAATATTCAGCCTGGTATTTTTATAAATTATTTTGTTTTTCTCAGGTCATGGGTGTCAGTTGTTGCGTTTGACCCTTACACCACAACCTACGGTGATATTGATGCTATTGACGATTGTGGTAATGGGGACGGAAGCACAAATTGCCCGTGTCATCATGGCCAAACCGGTGTTACAGAAAACGACTGTCACTCCTCCGGTGTTTTTTCTTGTGATTCAACAACATTTGGGACTAATTCCCAACAAAACAATTGTGTGTCTTGTCAACAGAATAATGCTAACGGTTCACCTCCCCCAGTGTCTAGTTCAAGTGCTGCGACGAATAGTAAATACAAACAAGCGCAACAATTGTCAGTGAATCATAATCATTCCTCGGCAAATGACTCAACATCAGGTATGAAAAATTTTCTGATGAGTCGACACAGCCGAACCTCTGAGACTTTGACAATGACTATGAGACTTAGCATGTCAGAGTCATCCGGAGCAAGGATCCCTGCTTGCTACCGTGTCGGGTCTGTAGGACAAGATACGCAGTTCTGCTTGTGGGACTTGACTGAAGATGTTGTAAGTGAATTTTTGAATGGTTTAACTAATGAACGATCACTCTAATGTTGGCAGTGGCGGATCTCGGGAATGGGCCAGGTGGGCCATGGCCCACCCTCGATTTTTAGGAAAGGAGTGAAAAATGAAATAATATGAAATTCAAAAATAGTCGCAAAAGAAGTAATTACGTTTTGAGATTCCAGTGAATAGATATCAGTCCAGGGCCTACGAACGAACCCTTATACTTTTACCCCTTACAATGTATAAGACTCCGCGTTTGTGGTGGAGAGGCATAACTCTCAAAATCGTTGCGAGTAACTATCAGTTCGATTTAAAGTGCATTCGTTTAATGGCTTTATTCATGACTGGCGGATAATGCATCCGTAGATTAAATTTGTAATTGACCCTTAGAAACTGTTTGACGAGATAGTTTTCGAATGTGACATGTTTAATCTAATTCTGACGTTGGTAGATTGAGTCAAATCATTATGACATTTTAATTGACATTTTGCTGTCGAAAATGCTTTCGGTAGTTTTTTCTTGTCGAAAGAATCATTAAGACCATTTATGAAAATACAATGTACACTTTGCCAAGCAAATATATTAAATTGTAAAATGGCAGATTGTCAAGAATATCAGAAAGTGTAATGAGCGAAATGAAATGATAACTCTGAAAATGGATTTTCTTAATGTGTTATGACCTTAACGCACGGCAGTCGGCAAGGACCCGATCGGACGACCTAGGATTTTAGATGTAATAACATGAATATGCATTTAAATATATAAAATTGTTGTCTGGCCCACCCTCGAAAAATTTCTAGATCCGCCCCTGAATGTAGGGCTCGGACGGTCCGGTCCGGTCCTGAGGCAGGACCGGGACCGGATCGGACAGGGTTTGGACCGTATATATATGTACATGTAATTAGCATGTACCGGTCCGGTCCAATCCCAGTCCGGTCCCGAAACGCAGGACCGGGACCAGACCTCGATTGGACCGTTTTCACCGGTCCCAAAAAACATTGGACCGGGACCGGGACCGTCCGAGCCCTAAGAGGGAGGTCTGATGATAAGGACATCGCGTGCTCAACTCTACTTGTTTAACCCTTACCTTGTACCGAACCTAAAAGAAAGCCCGCCTAGTTTATGGTTGTCTTGTTTACAACAGTTTACTGAGTTAACTCTGAAAAGATTGACCAAATAAAAAAAGCCTTTACCTATCTGTCTAGTCTAACGTTAACGTTGTTAAATTCTCGAGCATTTAATATTTGAGAATATTCTCGAGAATATTCCCGAGAATATTCTCAAATCCTGTAGCATATAGCCCCAAAATTTTTAAATTCATTCTTGGACTTGGATTAGTGTATAAGTCATTGATTGTATTCTTTTCCTTTGTTGAAATGGTTGACACTTGAATAAAGCAAAATATAAATCTAAATCTAAACCAAATGTAAATGACGAAAGTTTCCAAACTATTCCATTCATAAACTAGCGCATAAAGTATAAACATTTATGCTCGAGAATATTCTCTTACAACCCTAGCTCTAGTCCGGTACTTCTGATTTCTCGAAATATCGTGCTAAAACTTTTCACCTAAGACATTTCTGCTCAATGCCTCTGGCCTCTCAGTATTATCAGTATACAGACTTTAATTCATTAAATTAAGTTGTTAATTTTAAGTTAAGTTTAGTTACAGTCGGAATCGATGACACTCACGGATAGTTCAACGTTTCATTTTTGATGTTTATGTTGTGTGAGCAATGGAATTGATGACTATAACCAAACTATAAAAAAAATTACATCCAATCCAATCCAAAGTGCTTCTTCTGTTTCCACCGATCGAATCTTGATCTTGAGTTTCTTGAGTTTCTTTGGTTTGAGACCTCAGGCCTCAATCCAAATCAGAGAAAGCTAAATATCACCACTTGCAGCGGTAAACCGCCACCACTATATGCTATATGGGATATCTTGGGTTTTAAATTAATTAATTAATTCAATTATTAGCAGACAGATAGATATAACGTTTTTTCCCGGTCAAACTTTTCAGGGTTACCGTTGCAAACAAATTAACAAATGCACTGCTCTGTATTTGCAGTCCACAAGACCTTGGTCGTTTTATCAATTATGTCATTATCTACAATCAGAACCACTTCTCTGAAACCTCGTTAACAACAATTGAGGCATACCATACACCATACCATAGACTAACGTATAAACAGAGATGATTGTTTCATATCCTTTACGTCCACGATAATTTTTGATTCCCACACAATAACTGACTCAATTAAGGATTCGCAGAGGTCGCGGGAGTGCTTATTTTGAGTTCACCTGTAAGCACTCCCGAGACCTCAGCGAATCCTTAATTGAGTCAGTCATAAATTGTGCTGGAATCAAAAATTATCGTGGACGTACAGGATGAGGACTGTCTATCTCTGTTTATTCGTTAGTCTATGACGATACAAAGAAGTCTAGGGCTGACGCGAATTTAAAAAACTAACGCAGTAACTTTGCCTTTGCCTCCTAATTTCTTCACACTTTAATTCCCATTTTCCACTATTCATTTGTATCCTTCTTTCGAATTTTTTAAATGTGGTACACCGGTAGTGGTTTTTAGTTTCCTCCCCTGATTCCTGATTTCCAAGCGAATAACACAGAGATTGACACTGAACTATTTCTTCGACTTACAGCTGAAGCAGCCTTTCGGGAAATCTCGTCCCACGACGTCGACGTCAAAAGCCCCTGGTGATATGAGTCCTTCGACGACAGTCCATTCCGCGACGAATTTATGCAATAGTTATCAGCACATCAAAAGTAATAATAATAGTCGGAGTAGTCCGCCAATTTCAACTTCCCTAGCTGGGAATTGTCTCAATTCGTCTGTCACGGCCTCTAACTCGCACTGTAATTCTGTGGCACACGACAAGGACAGCGATGTTGTTGACAGTGTCACATTAGTGAACAGCATTAGTAGTAGTAGTGGAAGTGGTGTCGGAGGGACTGGTGGTTTTCGCTCAACAAATTCTACAAATGCCACTGAAGGAATGAAGAAGGGTAACAATACCTCCGAGAATGGGAATAATGGGCACAACACGAATTCATCTGGTCATAGTCATGGTATTTTATCTCTACGGTTTGGTGCCCTGAGTTTCGGTGGTGGTGGTGATAAAGGGAAGGAACACAAACGAAATTTTAGTATGGGATCTTCCTCAAAATTAGAGAAGAACAATCATAATGTTGCCGCCGGGAGTAATAGTTCAAAGTCTAGTGCTGGCGGTTCCTTGGAATTGAATTTTGATGATCCTCTCAAGCTCATTGGGACACAAGCATGTCCAAGACTGGATGAGTGTCCACTATTGGAACCTCTTATATGCAAAAAGATTTCTCACGAACGACTCACAACTCTTATTTTTAGGGAAGAAAGCATCGTGACGGCGTGTCAAGACGGTGTTGTGTGTACATGGGCAAGACCTGCTGAAGATTTTAGAATATCAGGTTTTGGACCTTCTCGAACAAAAGTTTCTGCGAATACCAATGCAGTTCCCGAAGACATTTTTAACCGACTGTATCATAAAGGTGGTGACCCAATGGAACCACTTTAACCAATCGTTTAGGTAGGGGTGAGGACAGTGAGGAGTGACGAGTCGATCCTGCCTACCGTTCAAGTTATTTCAGTCCTGTCTCCAATCATCACATATTTTTCCTCATTTTTCAATCTAATCATCATAGCCGTTTCAAAGTTGACGACTAAGGGGAACAGCATATTCGCCAGTTTTTTTAGAAAAATAATATTTCCATCAGCGCAAACGCAAGCAAACATTCGGTATAAGTTGTGCGTTTTGTCATTTTGTCGTTGGATTTTTTATTTAACCAGCGACCCGCAAGAAATGGTTTTTCCGAAAAAGTGATTCTCACAGGCTGATCGTGATGTATTATTATTTATTCTGAATCATATTTATTATTTGTGTACTCTGGACAAGATATGTTCGTAAATCTACACAGTTTTGAGAGATTTCAATAATTTTAAACCTTGAATTTGAATACCTAAATCTGCTCTCAGCCGAAGGTGACCTTCCATATTAAGGGCTACGAAACTACAAACCGAAGTCATTAATTCTAATTTCCGAAAACAGTAATAAAAGTCAAGTCGCCAAGCCAGACCATATGACCACTTCATGATTATTATTTGGGAGCTGCAGTAGTTTTTTTTTACACGAGCAAGTGCTGAAGTAAGCGAAGCCCATAAAACTGCGAACGAGTTTCATTTTATTCTTACAGATACAGATGCGCCCGAAAATTTCGACTGGACAAAAATACATTCCGTGCTTCGGAAGAGGCAAAGCAAAAATATACTTCCAACTCTCCGTGAGGGCTAGAATTTCAAAATGTAAAACCTAGGTTGGAATATCTCTTCAGTGGTAATTACATTGGCAAATCAATTGCTTGAAATGGCTGAAATGACTCGAAATGTAAGTTCTCTGCAATCACGTGAAACATTTCAAGGATAGTGGGAATTCTATTTCAACTAAATACATATAGCAATTACACTTGTTGCACCTTGCACGCGATTTCAGGCCGAATCAGCTGAGGGAAACTGGAAAGTAGAATCGAATATTTTGAATCTCCCGCCGGAGGTGACATGGTCGGTTGAAATGGCTGGAATGAAAACGCCAGATTTCAGGGACCTGCAATCGCTGAATGAGCCTGCAATCGTTCGAAACGTTTCAGCCTCTTGTATTACACCTAGGAACGAGACAGCTGAACCGTTTCACAAATTCGTTTCAAGTTCCACTTCAGCTGAAATCGTTTCCTAGTTCCGGTGATATCACTGCATTTCGGTAACCATGTTTTTGTTTTCGTCCTCTATTCTTTGGTCATGGTCTCCGGTCTCTGCATGATTTGGGCGGACCTTTGTTTCAGTATTACTGATATGATCTTAACTAACTGTCCAAGTACAAAGTTCTACACCTCATAAGCAATTATTTTTTGTCGTTCGGTGAAGGGTATGTATGTGCAGGGATGCAAAATCTTTTTGCCCAAAAAAATCTCTCCTTACAAAATCTTTTCCTTATCTCTTGTGTATATATTCTCTTTCTCCCCTCCTTTTTATCATTTTCTAATTTTCTTCTCCAGTATTCTCCTATCCTAGATAGGTGGATAGGAAGATTTTGCACCTCTGTGCATGTGACCTCTGGCTAAATACCACTGCTCGGGGTCATGGAAAAGATTACCTGCATTTGACTTCGTCCTTCGTGGAAAATAAAAATAAATCGGTTGCCAGCCAGCCCGTTGTGGAGTATTCACCGCGTATGTAGGAATTCCAAAAACCTGGCATTTTTGCTGTGTTTATTTAAGACTTTTGTAATCTACAATCACCTGGTGACACAGGATTCACTGCATGTTTTCTTAGCCTTGCGATTTTGTCATTCGTGTGTCGACACATCCAAAGAACATTTTTTATTGTTAGCTTCCGTCACGATTAGCACAATTATATTAGCTTACCAACGTTACAACAAACTCTGTTATTCAAGATTTACCTTCGACAATTTACCTAAGATATAAAATGATATATTTAAAGAAAAAAAATGCGAATAAACTATTGTATTGTGAAGATTCAAGTAAATTTTACAAGACGAATTCTTAACATAGCAAATTAAAATTACTTTCCATTTAGTCCATTGTTGAGGCTAGCAAGCATTATCAGCGCACCATACAATACACATGTCATGATATGAAGTGCCGTTCAATTGAATCCTATGTCACAACAAGCACAACTATCAGGACATGCATGATGTACATAATAAGATAGATTGTGGATTGTAAGAGGGCCAATTCGCTGACTTTTAAGTCCCATGGCTTCAGGTAGATCTGCGAGTTTACTCTTGCATTTTGGAATGAAATTATACCTGACCGGACCGGAGCTTGACTGATGTAGGTTGTAGGGTTTAAATAAAAGTCCGGGCCGAACTGGAAAGGCCCTGGCCCGTCCTGGTCCGGCCCTCTTAAAGGGCCGGACCGACGAACTCTCCCGATACAAGGACCGGACCGGGTCGCATATTCCCATACCCTAGTTTGACTCAGAAGTTTTAGCCGCGGTGCGGAAAACTAGCTTGTGGGGGCAATGCGTAT
>JAQGCA010004419.1:0-10352 GCA_034698945.1 Protaphorura quadriocellata
ATTTCTGAAAAAGTAGTACATAGGAGTACAAGCTCTTCAAAAAGAGTACAAAGGAGTACAAAATTTTTTAGGAGTACAGCCGATCGAAAAAGAGTACTGTACTCCTAAAAAGAGTACGGTTGGTCAGCCTGTGCACAAGCAAACTACAGAACAAACTATTTCAAAATTGATTAATTCAAAAATGTGAGAGATATACAATGTTGTATACGGAACTAAATGTAAAAAGAGTAGCCGCACAGAGCATTTGTAAATAGTATGAATTCAACGAGCGTCACTCAAGAAATCTGATATGAGAATATATAGTTCCAAAAGAAATATCAAGTTTACATTCTTCGCCTTTTTTGAACGATAGTAGATTTAATGCACTTAGAGATTGCTAAGAAATGTACATCTCGTTTTGCTTGGTCTCGGAAGCAATACTGCCAATTGACCGTATAAACCGCCAAAAAACTGCAGATTCGATGTCTTTTAATGACATCATATAGTGGTATTCTACTGCTAACAGCAGGCGGATTTATGAATAGTTAACTATGACAGTACGATTTACAGGAGTGGGCGCTTGATTGTGATCACTTCTCGTACGCCGATATCACGCGAAGTTTGAGTACAAAAAATTTGAGAAAAAATATGACCGTATCCTTGGACAAGTTGGGACAAGTGATAATTTTTACAGAATTTTTGCAATCAGTTAAGATGGCCAAAATGGCCGCGAAAGTTGAATCACTAATGAGAACCTTTTCCAAAAAGAAATTGTCATTTCGGAAGATAATGAAAACGTCAAATGGTCACGGAATTTAATTATCTTTGGGTGGAGGGTTAAACATTGTCAACTGTATCGGAAACTGCAGAAATCTCAAAATTAGGGTCTTTTTTCACCGAAATCCCGGCGATCCCGTAAATCGGGGGAAAAACACTTTATTCAAAAGTGTGACATTTTAACGAAAAAGAGGTACCCTCCGTGTCAAAATAAAATTACAAAGCGTCTGAAAGTATAACGAACAACCTTCCAGAAAGTCCTCAAAGAGAATCTGGTTGCAAAAATTACGAATAAGACCCAAGATCATGCCTCGAAGCCGGTGCACGTCAAAAATCGCTAACAAACTGAATGAAGCTCTGTGAGGGTCACTTGGCGGGATTTCTGGCCACCTTTGATGAGGTTCGGTTCCACCAGGAGGATGCAAAACGCGCCAGTCGAATTTATTATCGCAAACCAATTTAACCTGGCCCCGAATATCGCATTGAGAAGTTTGTAAAAAAAATTATAGTGGTCGGAGCTTTGACCTCACGTGGGGCTACTTAACTCAGCGGAGTCCCCCAAATTGTGCAAATAAACTCGGAGAATAACATATCCGAAAAATTGAAACCGGTTTTGCAGGAATCCATGCAGCGGTGTGCATTAATAAGACCCATAAACTTTTCGTTCATTACGGTAACGCGTCTCCACATAACTCTTAGAAAATGGACGCCTACGCAGCCGATTTACAATACCTATGTAAAAAAAAATCGAAACGGTTCCTACCACCGAAATTCCTGTCAAATCCCCATATACAAGTCCAATGGACTTTTTCGTATTTCGACTTCTGCAACAAAGACTTTGAAAAACGAATGCGTGGCGACTCGGGACGGCTTTTGGAAAAAGCTCTCATTAGTGTTTGACCTTCCACGGCCATTTTGCCATCTTAACTGATTGCAAAAAATCTTTAAAAATTATCATTCTTCCCAACTTGTCCAAGGATATACGGTCATATTTTTTTCAAAATTCTTGTACTCAAACTTCGCGTGAAATAGGCGTACGAAAAGTGATCACAATCATGCGCCCACTCCTGTATTGGAGATGTTTAAGTTTGTTGACGCTAGTCACCAGCTTATGTTAATTCGTGGGATCCGACGATAAACACTATGACGGTACTCGATTTTGCTGTCAATCCCGAGTTTCTTTATAATATTATAAATGGAGGGACCCAAAAATATATTTTGTTTTTGTCCTGAGGCCCGAAAATCGTTGCGACGCCAGTGGATACCTAACTACTTCAGCTGGGACACTACGTACAATATTAATTCTTATTTCAAATTTCACGAGTGATGCGCAGTTTCACTCCTTAAACAATTCATAAAATGCACAGATATTACGGATATTTTAGTAATACGCACTATTTTCACCAGAACGTAATTGTAATGCACAACTCAGCTACTTCAAAATGAAGTTTCTCGGAAGCCTATCAGACATAAAATTTTTGTACACAGAACTAAATATAAAGTCTACTTAGTTGTGTAGCGCATTTGTGAACTGTTTGAACGTCACTCCAGAAATTTGAAATGATAATAAATATGTAATCAAAATAATTAGGTGTTTCAGGTCTTTCGCATATAATATTCGAGCGTGTATTATAAAAATTGAAAACAACTTATTTTATACAGCATTAAGAAAGAATGAAATATCTTATGGTTTAAGCTTCTAAATGTGTATATCTCATTTTTGCTGTACTAAAATTTATTTCAATGTACGTGATAATCAGTACCACGTGATTGGCCAAATAATGTGTCGTGTGCGAAATCAGGTTTAGTTCAGTCCATTTAGCCATAACTCAGAGTGTACTAACACAAGGGTGTGTCGGCGTGGGTAGCTATTTGACTAAAATAAATTTTCCTTACCTCAATTTTTTTTCATCACTGTACCGACAGTGGGGTCTCCGTGTAACTGCACCATTCCTTAGCTTAATTCTCAGCTTGGAGACTAAACTTGATGTGTATAGGCAAGATAGAATAAATAAGCGATTCAAATATTTATTTTACTAAAATCTCGCCAACAAGAACATTGAGGCATAGCCTCTACTAATTCTTGAAGCAGAGCATCCTGAGTGCAATTTGATGTTCCTACATTACAATTAATTATTCTCAAACAACACAAATCCAATGAAAGACTAAAATTAGTTGCATGACAATTAAAAGTTGAAAATAATCCGTTTGGACCTTCTCCTTATAGCGAAAGAGAAAAGGAAAATCGGATGAGAATATTTCGGATAAAATCGGAAACCGGGAGTCCACTTTGTTTTTTATGTATGCCTCCACGCAAATGCCCCAGGTTTGACTTTGTCACGCCAAGAATTCAACTCAACAACATCAAGTTTTCTCATTGGATAACCTTAGAAAATTATTACTTCAACAATATCTGAAGAACAAGATTCAGTAAAATGAATACGAAATTGTTATTTAATATTAGTGTAGTACTTATTCTTCGTCTAGAGAAAATTGAAATTGAATTCTAATTTGAAAGAGAAATAAAAATGAAGTTAATTCATCAAGTCATACCTTCTAGGAACTGCTCTCTAAGAAGATAAATGTCGAGCACACTCCCTAAAAATTAAAAAAATTAACATGTACTCGTAAAATTAAGAAAGAATGAAAGATTTTTAATGAAACCAGTTTCTTTTTTTCCGATAGTCGTCTGTACTTTGTACCAGTCACGAAAATATGCTGTCGGGTTTGACCACGCCTTAATACAGATGACAAGTAACGTGTGTAATCACTATTTAATGCATGCTTATACTAAATATTTTACCAAAATTAGTTAAAAGTGAAAGATTTGAATATTAAATTTTTTTTTCATCTAACCAGAACCATATCTTAATTAGGAACACAACTGACGCTCACGAAATCTGGTATTACGAGAACAAATATGAGATTCACATATTACAAGATTTAAGATTGTGAGGGATAATATCAAGTATCATTGAAATGCCCGTTTCTGACCCACCTAAATTTTGAAACTATAAATTAATTAACAGTACCCATAAAGCTGGACTTGCCCAAATTTCAGCACGCATTTCTCGAAGAGAATTCCTTTCCGTTTATGGCAGGGATTTTACCCTTACATCTAGAATTCCACTGAAATGTAGCGGAAAAGACCCGCCCTCTGAAGCAACTAAGATTTAATATTTTTTTGATTTCGAAGGCATTTGAGTCTTCCGGTCACGCTTCGAAACAATGAGCGACTTTTGGCGAGTCCTTTGCGGCATTATGTACGTTATGGTTTTACCACTATGCTGCTGCAATTTGGTTGGGTTAAATTTTTCGTTAAACTCTGGTTACGAATATACGACAAAGAAAATATCTATATTCCACTACAAAAACACTATCGCCTTTCGCCGGTCGAAATACATTAATAATCTGTACGAAATACGAAACAAGCGTATAGAGTTTCTTCGCACATTATTACTTAATTTCTTAACCCGTAAGTGCTTGTGTCACAAAAAGTCACTCTTCGGCGTATCAGCGCCTAATTGCCGTACACTTCGTTAATATTTTCAATTTTGATATATTAGTACTACAGGGTGGCTCGTCACCTTCGGTGGGAGGGCATTTTGGTGAAAAGAAATCAGATTTCTCCTCCGAATGCCCTGGCAACAAAAAATCGACTTTCTCCAAACAGGTCCAAAATTTTTTTTTAAATTAAATAGAATTATTACAAAAAAGGTGACATCGACAGATTTTCCGAAAAAAATATATATTGGGCGCGTTTCTTTCAAAATACCGTTAAAAAATCCATTTTCTCATCCCGATTTTTACTTAAGCGCCCGTCAGCGCCGCTACGCGCGTCGGATTTTCAAACCAAGTAGCTTCCTAGATCCTTCATAAGATTCTCTACAAAATGCATATCTCACATTTGGTTCGACTCCAACAGATTGGGCTGCAGGGTGGGTGGCAAAGGTTACGTGCCACCCTGTATAGTACTCAAGTACCATAGGCGGACCTACCTAAGACCCATTGCCTTCGAGTGTCCCTTGAAAACAAAGCGATTAGCTTCAAATTAAGCTCAACTTTATGAAAATACGACAACGGGAACTTAACAAATTCTGAATTTGGAATCTTGTAGCGCCCGCTCAGCTGTGGACCCTTTCTTTTCGAAACACCATGTATACCTCCATGTAATAGCGATGTGCATTTTGTGAATTGTAAGTGGAAGTCGCTCGAGTTATCTGAAATGAGAATAAATATTTTACAGATTTAGGAAGATAATGTCCCGGTTTTTTACACGTCCCAACCGTGAGGACTGCATAAAAATGTTCTAGGAAATGTATTGTACATCTCATTTCTCTTCGTAATGTATGTCTATAATTGGTAGGTGTAGTTCAATAATAGTGAACTTGAAGGTATGTGGACTCTTGTCCAAGACAATTTTGTAGAATAATACAAGTTTGAAAATATTTTACACCAATCCATCACATTCGCATGGTAGCAAGCTGGGCGAGGGAAGTGTATCAGCAAGTCAATTAATTCTCAATTCAATTCAAAATATGAAATTACCCTTTAATAATAAATGATCGGCTCTCTCTTCTAAAAATCAAAACTTCAACATTTAAAAATATTGAAACACTGAATTCTTTTATAAAAATACAGAATTAAAGCATTATGGTTTACTTCTTTCCGGTATGGCAAAGTTTAAAGTCCTAAGACGACTATCAGAAAATCCGAAATAAGAACAATTAGGAGAATAAGATGAAAAGATATGTTGGTACAAAATGTGTTTGTCGTACTTGTTGGAATGTAAAATGGAAGCAAGTGTTTCTTTCATTGTATTAAACAATACCCGTTGACGGGATTAACTAATGAGTCTAAAATTTTATATATTTTTATAACTAATATTTTGCAAAACAAAATAAATTTACTCCTAAATAATCTTAATTTGACTTAATCTTCTCAAACAATGTGGAGGTACGAAGGTAAATTGTTCCGTGTGCCCCGCGTAATCTCACCATTGCATTATTGTTTGTATTCAAGTTTTGGACTGGATACTAAAACTGATGTTATATGCAAGACGGAATAATTAAATCATTCAACTATTCGTTTTACAAAAGGTACGGCAACTAGAATTAAGGTATACTGGGATAACCTCTACTAATGCTTACCCTGAACCCAACGGAATTGAACGCTCCTACTTTACAATTAATTGATTATAAAGCATTTGTAATTGTACCGTAATTCAAAAATTGTCTAGGTAACTGCTTGATAGCGGGAAAGTCGCGATTATCACTTCACTATGTATGGGAAGAATTCCAATCTATCAAGGATAGGCAGAAATGCTCGACGATTGCTTCAAGGAGATTTATCTGAATCAGATATATCTCCCACTACTAAGGGTACCTTCAATAGTAACAATTAGAACTAAATACAAGTGCTGGAAAACTATTAAGCTCAGATTTCTAACAATGGACACTTAATGTGGGTATTATTATTGTCGATTAAATTGGCCGCATATTTGTAGTACAACGTAATCTTAATCTTAATGTAGAAATCAAACTCTTACAAAATGGACTTTCTAATAAATATGTGGACGTACATTTTTATACACCGAACTAAATATTGCAAATACTAATTCCGTAGTGCAAATGTAAATAGTTTCGTGTAAACGAGCGTCACTCAAGAAATCTGAAACTATATTAAATATTTCCTCGAAAAGAACAGGTACTAGTTTTGACAATTTGGTGTAGGATAGCACGTAATAGCGCACTTGAAGATTACTAAGAAATGTATATCTCGTTTATCTGTGGGGCATGAGAAGCTATGTGAAAGTTAGAAATGAAGTGCTCAAGTTGTCTGTAAAATTAAGAAAGAATGAAATACTTAAAGTGTATCATTAGCTAAATTTGTAAAAAAATGATTTCCATCTTGTCATCGAAATTGTATATGAAATTGTCCGTGAATAATGACGAATGAACAACTATCTCTTTAAAAAAAATGAGACTTCAACGTTCTCTAAAAATTGAAACAACTTTTTTGAAAAGAAGGTAAGATTTAAATATTCTCCTTGACGGGTTAAATAATGTTTTGTGCGTGGTCAGGTTTAGTTCGGTACATTTGGCCATAGCTCAGAGGGCACTAACAAGGGATGTAGGGTGGGTGATTAACAACATTAATGCAATTACCTTATCAAAATTCGATTAAAAATAATCTTACTTTACCGCGAATTTTCCATTTAAATACATTCCACTTTGTGTCATCGAGTAAGCGCACCATTTCTTTGTTTAATTGTCGGCTTGCATATTAAAACTGATGCTAAGAATAATTAATTGATTCAGCAATTTTAAAACTATATCGACAACCAGAATTTAGGTAGCAAGGCCTAACATATCTATTAATGCTAGAATCTGAGCCAAACGGAATTTGCTGCTCCTTTTTTATTTACAATTAATTAATTATTGCCCTGACCTGTAACATTGATTTTAGTGTCCAGATCAAAAATTAATCTTAAAAAAGTGTGAACTTAACCGAAAACTTAGAAAGTTTTTGGCACATCCTTTTTTGTCAGAGCTACGCACTTATTACAAATACCATTGCAGTAATAATAGTACTCTGGTCACCCTGACCTCCTCCCCCAGTTTTTGGATTAGTCGTCTTGAAACCCTAATGGTAACAATTTATAGTACACTGGTTTATTTGGCTACTAATTTCTGTGTCCCTTAAAAAAATAACTTTACACTTGAAGGCATAAACGTTGGGAAATTCTAACTCATTTTCGGGGTTGAAGGTATTTATTTTGTAGAAAAAGCTACATTTTTTCCTACTGCTATAAAGATGCCTTCAATCAAAAAAATGAAAAACTAAATATGAACGCTGAAAAATGGTTAAGGTCTGATTTTTAACAATGTACATTTATTCCGAGTATTATTAAAATATCCGTAAAATTTCGATGCATACTTACAGCACAACGTAATCATATAGCACAAGTGCACAACCAATCTTATATCAAAACGGACTGTCTCAGAAATTAGTGAGATACGATTACGATAAGCATTTCTGTTATGGAACTAATTGTAAAATCTACTCAGCATTAACGCATTAGTGAATTGTTCGAGTGTCATTTCAATGGGCGTCACTCAAGAAATCTGAAATGAGAATAAATATTTTAATAGTATAGAGTTTCAAAAACCACATTTTTTCATAAACGTGGAGTAATTTATCACGGACGACATGGTAAGGTTTTGAATAAATCTCAAGGTTCTATTGAATTCGAGCTATCGAGAATTCATTCTCGTCATCAGGATTGTGAAAAGCAGAGAAAACAATATTTTGAAATTCTTCAATACTGTCTGTAATGCATCTAATGGGCACCTAATACCTAATAACATAAACGTGAATTGAAAAGCGCCGGAAACAGCATTTGATTTAACCCACGATTTGAACATTCTCAGGGGGGGACCTAGATGGTACTGAAGATAGGCAAAAAACGAATATCACATTTGTGCACAAAAATATTTTCGGCCACATTCAGGGGATGCCAATCGGCAATCTATTGAGAAAATTGGGTGTCAGGTCTAGGTATATCTGGGTCCTCGTAGACGTATAACGTACGCTCATAATATAAGTCCCTTGTTAGTTCGAAAGGAAGATAGAAGTGATTTTTTTTTCATCCGGGAATATGACACCCCCGACTAACTGCACTCTCTTTCTAAGAATTCAGAGGTTACTCATTCTGCAAAAATAAATAGTATTAATATTTCTTTCTGTAAAAATAGGAAATGACGAATTTATTTTTCGATGGAATGGGTTTTAAGCACGACGCTCAGAAAATCTAATATGAGAGTAAACATGAGAATGTACTGAAACAGATGGAATTAGACTAGGCGTCTTTAAGAAGTGACCGGTCCTACGGCAATGTACTCGTATATCACATATTCTTTGTTGATTTCTGCATTAGTTTCGATGAATCTATTCACAGATTATTTCTATGAGGTGTAAATAAATACAAGGCCGTAATACTCCTCGGTGCCCTCTTATCTTCTTACTATAGAGTGTAAATACTCTAGAATCATCAGGCGATTTTTCGAAAGAGTGGAGTCTCTTCTTCCCTAATATTTTAAAGATATTTATGGATCCTGAGACCAGGCTTTGTTTAAATTTGCAAGGATTTTATTTAACTCTAAAAATAATGTTTCCCATAGACACAAAGAGTTGTTATTTTTATTTATCTGTCGTTAACGCAATTCGACTATTTTGTTTAGTCTCCTTTGGAAAATTAAACTCCGAATGGATCGGACATCGTCAAAGATTTTAAAGTTTAAAGAATATCTGAAGACTGAAGATAAGTCTACAATCAGTTACTTATTCTTGGGAAGAGGAAGAACAACTCGCGCAATCTTAAAATAAGGACTCCTCATAAATTCTCAAGATCGCTCGTAGCTCTACTCACGGATCACAAAGAAGCAAAACTACATTTCCGTGTTTGCTCCCGTAAGGAGTGATACGCAAGCTAACCAGAAACTAAACAAATAAGTTACTTCTGTAGTTTTCAATTTTAAAATTATACTAATTATGCATTCAGAATTATCTAATTTAATAGATATTATTTCTTGCTTTGCATAGTTAGTTAGTACTGTACTGGTACAAATTCAAGACAACGTGCTGGGCTGTATCCTAACATTGTGTGCCACTAATTTATTACGTATAATTTTTGTGAACATAAATATGACAAACTACGAAGAAATGACTATAATATAACAGTAGAAGGTATTAAATTGAAACGCATTGTATTTTTTAGTGACAAATAAATGAGAAATTGACTGAAATGTAACACATTAAATAAACAATAAGTGTTGTGGACCGAATTTCTAACCGATATTCGCCAGCAACTAGAATTTGACTTTCAGCTAAACTTAAAAAATAAAACTTGTCGGAAGAAAGTCGCAACTTTAAACTGATTTATTAAATCATTAAATCAATACTTGTTTAAACAGATAACAGAATTAATCTTTTTGTTTCCCTGCCACACTGTTCGTTCTCAACAGAGTCCAACATAGCAATGTCTTTTGTCCACGTCCGTAGCACACACGTATAGTCAAAAGCACACGGTCTTCAAAACTACCACAAAATCTAATCTCTTCCACAGATAGCGTACAATGCGCCCATTTCCAACAATAAGTGCGCTAAGGTACTGGCCATCAAGAATTACTCATTGACAAAGTAATATTATCTAAATAAATCAATTATCTATCTGTCTAATTGTCTGAGTCTATAATGCCATTAGAGGACGTCTTCAGATTTCACTTTTCCACTTACAATGCAATTTCTCTTCCAGTCTTAAAACTTGTCCTATCTCGTTCAAGGAACTGAAAATGTCAATAAAATAAAGATAAGTGAAATATAATTGAATTCAATCGCTTGACCACTTATATGGATTTACAATTTTATTTAGATACATCAGACGGTGTCCTCCCATAAGCCAGAATCCCAGAAGCCCTAACTCTAATTATTTCCCAGGAGCCCGAATCCCATAAGCCGGAATCGCATATAATTCCCACAAACCCGAAAATTAAAAATAGGCCAACTTTAGGGTGGTCCACTTGTTGTTGACAAAT
>JAQGCA010004420.1:0-10350 GCA_034698945.1 Protaphorura quadriocellata
TCCTTTGTTGTATTACTCAATAGTTAAGAAGACAAACGTCTGTCTGTCCGTCAACGCTTAATTTGAAATAGAAAATTTCTAGAATGTTCTAAATTACGTGCGTCTCTAAATAATTAATCACCACAAAAAAAAAGGAACTGTCAACTCCAAAATCAGAATTTGACTTTGGCGCATTTAGTGTAGATATGCGGCGTCGTATTAATGGGCATAATGAGATCATCGAGTGGAGTCCCGTTTGACCCGATTCGCCATGACTACTGTTCTGCAATCCAAGATTTCTAGACGGCCATTTTCACTAGATATAAAGTGGTCGTCTAGAATCTTATTGAATCCACAAATTCAGGGCAGCAAAAATATGCTTAAAGTTTGTATAGAATTTCTTGACGAATGAAGTCATGGATATCCCGAAAATGCATAAAATATATATTTTAGAAACTTTGGAATTATTCCGAAACTTACAACTAACCGCAAATTGCAAATCCCGACTAAACATTTCGACTTTTGACTGAATAATCCGATTTATAATTAAAACCTTCCTACCTGTTTAACCGAACTTTCTCTCAAAATTACAAATCAATTCATTCAAATCTAATATACAGGGTGTTTCAGAGAAAGCGCACCATTGTTTGGTTATGTTTTGGCGTAGTTACAAGAATTTATGTTACGGTCAATTTGACATTACTAATAAATTTTAAGAATTTATTTTATCAACGTAAATCATCAAAAATAAAATCATTGGGACAGGGGAGCCCATCCATAAAACTAATTTCCGGTTTAAGTTAATAAAATAAGTGTGGGGTTTACGTTGATAAAACAAATTCTTAGAATTTATTGATAATTCCAAACTGTCCGTAACATAATTTCATGTAACTATATGCCGAAATACAATCAAATAGTGGTGCGCTTTCTCTATAGGACACCCTGTATTGAAATGGACAATAAATAGCAGTAGCAATCCAAACAAACAAACAAACAAACAAACAAATTAATAGTATCTCCCCGGGTGTTTATTTGTCAAATAATATGGAATTTATCTGATTGGATTCGATCCGTCCGAGCCGTAGCTACGACTGCGAGTTTTATTATAACAATTTTTAAAATTGTGGCACTTTCGATGTAACCTATTACGCGATAGATATAAATAGATAATATTTTTTTAGTTTGGGCAGTATTTTCAGAATAAACTGTTGGAAATTAGAAAGCGGGACAAACGGAGTTCCTCATGCAAAATAGATTGCGTGTCTGTGTGTTAAAGAGTGCGACTGCGATCTCCGGTTCCACGAAATTTTTCCATAGCCATGCGGTTCGCTCATTTTTCTGTCCTTTCCTTCTCAGAACTGAGTCTGTAAACATCCAACTTTCCACTCCACGATTTCATACAATTTTCAAACAATCATCATCAAATATGGCTGCAGTCAACAAATTACCCTACAAAGTCGGTAAGTCAAAATCATTTTTCAAAAATTTATTACCAACGAGACTTGGAATTTTTCAAAATTAAATTACAAGTCCGTTCTGTACGTATGCCGAAAGCCGGTAACCGCAACCGGCTGGTCAGTCCAAAAATTCAACTAACCAGTCGTTTACTTTGATTTTTAGTTTACAAATTATGGCATTGAAGGAATGAAGTAATTTTTCTTTAAAAAATACATTTATGGTTGTACATTAATAATTGACACGACCTCTCATTGTCAGACAACGCCGATTAGTTTTCGGGGAGACTGCTTTGTTTTCCATTTTTATTGTCATTGGCCCCTAGAGAAGTTTAGCTGTGGTTAGTGGCGAGAAACCACAATGAAGGAAAATTAAGCATATAATTGCACCAATTAATCATATTTTTTGTGATTTTTTATTTTTTTAAACCGAATCTTTCGTCTTTCATCTTCGTTGCCGTTGTCCGTTTTCCACCGAAAATTGCCGGAGAGACACGGAACCCATCCGATAGACAATGACAATTTTGAAAATTACATTTATTCATTTAAGCTAGAATTTATTGGGCGAGCGAAGCGGAATTCTAAGTATTTAAATTTCAAATGCTAGGCTGCGTTTGAAGGTTGCATATTTTCAAAATGAGAATGAGGAGGTTAGAGTAGAGATGCAACTTTAATAGTTTAATTTGAATGTAATGTTGGTAATTTTTTTAATTTTAATGCCGGATAACTTTTGGTGCAAAAATCCTCTCTGTGTTGCCTGATTTTCTCGTCAGGAACATTTTCTGGTAGTTCAAAAAACGAAGTGTACAAAAGTGTAGTTGAGGAAAAGGGAATTCGGAAAATTACTAAACAACTAAAAATAAGATTGGATTTATTTTAATGTTTAACTTTAGCTAGACACATGTCACATGTGAGCAAGTGGTACGACTACGTCACGACAGAATTAAATTATCAGTATTTTATTTTATTGCATTTCAGTATAATTTTTGACGTTTTCATTACAATTTCTTCATTGGTACTGGCGAATTTGTCTGTACATTTCCTTTCATTTAGATAATTGACTATTAATACTAATACCTCCTACCTTCCTTCCAAAAACAAGATTGAATGAACGTTTCTTTACAAAAAAGTTACTTCAATTCATTTTTGACAAATTAGTTAGAAATTAAGTCAATAATCTTGCGGATTTTTCCGTTAGTTAAATATAACTGTCATCTTAATTGAATAAGACATTAGAATGTACCGGTGTCGCAATGAATACCGGTATGGTCCTGTCCGTACTGTTGCGGTTGTCCACGTCATCATACCTGCGTCTCTGTGTGTGTGTGACCGTTTATCGTTCTCTAATCACGTTCACCTATTCTCAAAGCTATTAAATTGAGAAAGAAATGAACACATATGACAATAGTTAGCTAGCTGCATTGATTTGATTAGCTCTAACAAAATTGAAATGAGGTTGTGGTATTCAGCATCACAGGTGTGAATCTTTATTATAGTATTCGAATTCTTGGGAATTAGGGATCTGGAAAAATACAAATATGTGGTACTGGAATGTAATAGCAAATTGAAATCGAAACCCCATTGCAATTATTTGTGATTCGTATTTCGTAGGGAAAAAAAGAAAATATCCAAAGTATGATAGGATTTTGGAAGTGAATAACAAAGTATTTACAGTTATCAGTTAGAATTTGCCGCTATCACCGACTGACGTTTTTCGTCCCAACTATTTTTTTACTTGAGATTAGATCAGAGTTACGTCAAAGGTAACTAAAGGTTATCAGTAATAGTTATTTGAGTACTTGTATGGGTTGACATCATCCGATCCTTTCATACAGTAAAACGTCAAATATCTAGACAATTACTACAAATTCTCATTTCCACTTCTTTTTCTTTGAGTTTATAGAACTGTGAGACTGTACTTGTCTAACCTTTTTAAACTTTTTTCAAGAAACCCGGAACCCCATCAAACTTTCTTACACAATTCTTGCAATAGCAAGAAAATTTAACAAAGTATGGCAGGATACGCTTGCACAACGGGATGTCCCGATTGCATAATATAACAAGAATCCAGTTTCTAGCTTGTATGAGTCGATTCCCTCGTGATTCTTAATTTCTCGGCTCAGGCCACATTTTGTGATAGTAACAAGTATTTAAGGTTTAATTCTTTGACGGAATAAATACATATATATGTTAGGCTTGAAATGAAATTTTCCGTCCAAGGTCGATCACATTCCCACAAATCTTTCCCATAATGGTGCATGACTTGACTTAAATTACAGTTGATACAAAAAGTCCAGGAATTTCTTTTATCCAAATGTAAACCCTGAGTGGATCAATTGAATGAAACTGGTAAATTCACGAAATAACACAGACATGGTATCCTTGACTATAACGCGACATCACTTCATTTTTATTTTTGAGTATCAATCAAACTCGAATTTTTTAAATGTCATTCACTTATTGTTAATAAGTGAAATTAAGTTAAGATTAAGTAATTATTTTTTACTTAATTGCTTATATTGTGGTCAAGAATACTAGCTTACGTTGTCAACTTACACTTATAGCTTATACAGGGCCTTTTTGTGACACCCTAACACAATTGAGATTTCGTCAGACGAGTTTTGACTTCTCCTTACTCCAGGTACCCCCGCACCCCAGATAACGATTTAATGACAATTAGTGCATAGTGCCCCACGGTGCAGTGGACCTGCCGGTATACGATCAGCTTCACTTTCACTTCCAAATCTTCGCTATGAACAGATTGATGAAATTTTGTTTTTTATGTTTGCAGCTGACATTTCCTTGGCGGAATGGGGTCGCAAGGAGATCATGTTGGCAGAGAAAGAAATGCCGGGTCTGATGTCCCTACGAAAGAAGTACGGACCATCCAAACCATTGACTGGAGCTAGAATCGCTGGATGTCTTCATATGACTGTCCAAACCGCCGTTTTGATGGAAACTCTTCTTGAGCTCGGAGCCAAGATCCAATGGAGTAGTTGCAATATTTTCAGTACTCAAGATCATGCTGCTGCTGCCATGGCTGCCGCCGGTATTGCAGTTTATGCCTGGAAAGGTGAAACTGAGGAAGAATACAATTGGTGCATTGAACAGAGTCTCGTCTTTCCCGATGGCCAAGTAAGTTTAAATTTGAATAAAATCATTACTTTTTATTCAGTACATAAATTAAGTTTAATAATTTTTGCCTTGACTTTTTAGCCCTTGAACATGATCTTGGATGACGGTGGTGATTTGACTCTCCTTGTCTTGAACAAGTATCCACAATACGCTGCTGAAATTAAGGGTGTTTCTGAGGTAAGTTTCCACGCGATTTTGTAAAACGAAATTTGAAGTTATTTCGTAGTCAGAGAATTTGAGGTGAATACTGAACCTGCTTAGCAGGGTTGAGAGTTTTCCTCCACTTAGAAATACACGATAAACCATTACTTGGTTAAGAATGTGTGATATCCCATTCAACCCACAAATCGGTAGAAGTCCAGAGTAAAACCACCAGTGTTCTTTTTTTAATAATCAGAAGTATTTGTAATAAGTAATACTTTTAATTTTATTTTTCAGGAAACGACGACTGGAGTCCATGGCCTTTACAAGTTGTTGAAGAACGGTCTTCTTAAGTTTCCTGCCATCAATGTCAACGACTCTGTCACCAAGGTACGAACAAGTTTCCTATTTCTGTGCTCCGGTGTGAAATTGTTGTTGAATTTCGGATTTAATAGTTGAATTTTGTTTCGTGTACATTTTAGAGCAAGTTCGACAATTTGTATGGATGCCGTGAGTCCCTCATTGACGGTCTGAAGCGCGCAACTGACATTATGGTTGCAGGGAAAACTTGCATTGTTGCTGGTTACGGTGATGTCGGCAAGGGATCAGCTCAGGTAAGCTTTCATTTATCCATTCTATTCAATACTTAAAACTCAGATTTAATTTATTTAATTCTTCTTTTTAGTCCCTCCGTGCCTTTGGAGCTCGAGTAATCATCACTGAAATCGACCCTATCAACGCTCTCCAAGCCGCGATGGAAGGTTATCAGGTAAACTTAAATATTAACGAAATGTTGTTTAAGAATTTGGATAATATTATCCGGATTCATCTATTACTCGGATAATTGTGGGGTTCTTCGGCCGGCAAAATTCTCTGAGCATCCGAGAAATTTGTGCTAAACGCTTTAACAGATTAAATTTCTATATAGGTCAGTGCCATGGAAGATGTTGTCCATGAGGCCCATATCATTGTGACCACTACCGGCTGCAAGGATATTGTTCGTGGGGAACATTTCCTTAAGATGAGAGACGAAGTCATTGTTGCCAATATTGGACATTTTGATTGTGAGATTGATGTTGCTTGGCTCGAGAAGAACACGACTAAGAAAACCAATATTAAGCCCCAGGTTTGATACTCAGAAATTTTTGGACAATATGACAATAACAATTCAAAGGGTGAATTTCTAATTAATTTTTATTTTTATTAGGTGGACCGTTACCTTCTGACTTCCGGCAATCACGTTATTGTTTTGGCTCAAGGGCGACTTGTTAACTTGGGTTGCGCCATGGGACATCCATCATTCGTAATGAGCAATTCATTCTCTAATCAAGTTCTTGCCCAAATCGCTCTCTGGACAGACAAATACAACATCGGAGTTTACATGCTGCCAAAGAAGGTACGAAATTTTATCTATTTGAAATACAAGAGACATTTTATACATTGAATCCGAAAAATGCACTATAATTAACGCAGGGGAACGATTTCACATAATTTTGGATTTATTTGTGAGATATTGACTAATTTTGTTTGTTTGTTTGTTTGATTTGTTAGTTGGATGAGGAAGTCGCAGCTCTTCATTTGTCACATCTTGGAGCGAAATTGAGCAAATTGACACCAGAGCAAGCTGCCTACCTTGGAATTGACGTTGAGGGTCCATACAAACCAGAACATTACCGCTATTAAACAAGTACAATCTGATTTTAAAAAATGACGGTATTTTGTTATTGCATCATCTGTACATCATTTCATGGTGTCGGAAATTTCTGTTCGTCTTTCTGCTAGTTTCTTTTGTGTGGGTTTTGGAAATAAAAGACAAATAATTGTGCACAGCTGAACTCATAATTAACTCGTCTGAACTTATTTCTTAATGATATTCAATATAATTTCCGAAATTGTAACGCTAAATTCTACTTTCGAGAACCTAGGCTTCTAATCTGTCAATTAGGGTACGTCTCTTATCCACTAGCAAGTTGTGTCAGATTTTGCGCAATTTTTATAATTCAATCGTTCTATGCTGACAAGCTACGCAATATTGATTGCGTATTATGGTTTTTTGTGTATCAATTTTTTTCTTGTTATCTTTTTATTGTTAGAAAAGACAGTCTGAATGTTAATAACAACGTAAACTCAAATTCTTGACCATACTAAAAGAAATTAACTAAATAGTAATTTCCGTCCTTATCAACACCCGAATTAATTTGATAAGAACTGGAACGGAGAGCAATATTCGATTGCCAATTTTTAGTTTTGAGAGCTTTTATCAGATATACGAAATGGAGTTCTGGGTATGATGGATTGACAGGAATCAGCAATAATGCAAGTAATTGCGAATGAATGCTGGGAATATGTAATTCCTTACAGTTGGTATTTTATTACCACTACTGCTGCTGCTAGGTCTCTCGTCTAGCTGCATTTAGAATTTTGAAATTCAAAATATTAAAGATTTTATTTCAGATCTACGGTTCCTTTTGGGCCACCCTGTATTTCTAATTCCGAACTTTCAATTTCAATTCTATGACTACATATTCTAAATTAATTTAAGAGATTTCCATTTTATTTTTTGTGAGTTTTTTCTATGTTGCGCTCTTCATCCAATACTCTCAGTTAATGGACTTTAATTCATTAAATTAAGTTACACATTAATTAGTTAAGATTAGTTACGGTCGGAATCGATGACACTCACGGATAGTTCAATATTCATTTTTGATATTTATGTTGTGCGAGCTATGGAATTGATGACTTAAATAAAATTACATTCAATCCAATCCAATTATTTGAGATATCGGAAAAATAACGCTGAAGCGATTGAGTTTAAAAAGGTAATTAAAATCCAATACCACGTCTTCGTCATGACCTTCGACCGTCATACAGTTTGTTAATGCGACACAGCAGAGGAATGTGTATTTTGTTTGGGATTTTGACTCTCAAGGTTTTCGTAATTACCCTGGACGGCTGCCGCGCCCCACCCGACTTCCAATCACCACGATAATAAAAAACTTATGCAACTTTTGGACAAGTCATACCTGCTCAAGCTTGACCTGTTCTGACGAATTATTTATCTAATCATTGTTATGTAGACAAAAAATCTATTGTTTGCTGTTTGATACAACACCTAATATGCCTATGTACTACGATGCTAATTATTCTACATGAATAGAACTGGTATTTTTTTATGTACAAAAAATAGTGACAAATTATAGTTTTTATTCGGAACAAAGAGGAAGCTCCATAAGGTTTCGATCGGATCGGGTAATCCGATTATCTGATCTGACCAAAACTACCAACTCGAAGTCTCACCCGAATCGAACTCGTTACCCGAAAGAGCTTAAGAGTCACTGGTCCGTATGAAAATAGTCCGGATCCGAGCCGATCGGATATGATATTCTAGTTATCCAACCAACCGGACCCAATTTTTTCTTGATTGATCTTTTTTTTTCTCAATTACTTCTTGATTCTTGAAATGACGGCAATTCTAGGACATTTAAATTTAATCATTATATTGGACTTTTGCATTTAATAGCAAGGCACCGAAAAATATCCGAACCGAAACCCGAGCCGATTTCCGACGGGTAGCCGATGATTTCGGATTAAGAATAAATAACCCGATCCGAACGTAACGTAACGGATTGGGATAAGCCTAACCAGGATCCGACCCGAGCTTATTGGGTTTAATAAAGCTAAACCCATAATCCGAGGCCTATTTATCAGTCCGGGTCGGATTATCCGACCCGGACTGATAAATAGGTTCGGAAATCAATTCAATATTACCCGACCCGATCTGGACCGTTCGCTAACCACTTTCGTCCTGATTCAAGCGTTACGTAAATGCAATTAGTCAGTTGCCATGCAAGTTGCCGAAGCTCGATCTCATCATTCAGTTTTGGACATTTGTACATTGAGTTTGAAATTTCGATTCCTCTTCTGCAAACGAGTCAATCTAAAATGTGTCGCATTTTAAAAAATTTGCATTATAGTTTATTGTTTGGACTCATGTCCATTTTTCTTCAAACTGCACACACATGTGACCTACCAAAAACTGCATTGATTATTGTTGACGTTCAAAACGATTTTTGTGCTGGTGGAAATCTTGCTACTCCACATGGTGATGATGTTATCCCGGTAATCAATAAGCTTCGCTCCAACTTAAATTTCGGCATGGTAGTTTTTACCATGGATTGGCATCTACCAAATCATATTTCATTTTTCGAACGATTCAGTGACACCACTAAACACCCAAATGCCAAACTATTCCAAGAGTACACATTTGACCTTGACGATGGTAACGGCCTTCGCTCTCAAATTCTTTGGCCCGTCCACTGTCTTCAAAATTCAACTGGAGCAGAGCTCAGAATCGGTTTACATCGTGAACCAACAGATTCAATTGTCTTCAAAGGAACGAATCTCAATGTTGACAGTTATTCTGGATTTTTAGACAACGATAATAAAAGTGAGACGGAATTGAATGCCATTTTGAAGAAGGCCGGGATAGAAGAATTGTTTGTTACTGGGCTCGCATTTGAATATTGCGTAGGAAATACTGCTCTACATGGAATTGATAAAGGATATAAGGTCACCCTTGTCGAGGACGCCACCGGGTCAATGGGATTTAAGGAAGATATGACCAAAAAACTTAAAGCCGCTGGAGTTTTGATTAAACGAAGTGATCAACTGGTACATTTACCCGCTGAGCACCACACAGACCTGTAGTCTGTTCTGTAGTACTCCCACTTGCACTTGTCCAGGTTGTGAATGTACCGCTGAGATTGGCGATATAAATGGCGCATGTGGTTGTGGTAATAATTCTTGCATGTGTCCAACTTGTAATATTGTATGTAGCAGATGATGTGAAACCGTGTTTCCCGTTGCAATACGAAATAAAATCTGGCATTTATACATATACTAAAATGTTATTATTTCTTATCTATAATTTGGTCCGTTTTTGGTCATTTTGTTATGCATTTCATATAATACCGTAAGATATTTCCAATTTATCAAATTATACGCCACTGGCAAACATTTTCTATTTCGTTCTACGAGGTTAAGTTTACGGGTATTGAGCATACCTGGACTATTTTTACGTATTCCGTAGCATGACATGAACTTGGAACTATATTCAAGTATCAAATCCGAGTCCAAATTAAAACTCCTGAGTCATGACGTGCTAATGGAATAGTCGATCTGCAGATAATCTTGTAGACAATGGTAAAAATCACCAGTTCAAACTGCTTTTAAATATAGGTATACTGTAATCGGCTTAAATATATTAATACACTGAATGTCATTAGTTGAGGAATTACGCTTAAGAAATCCGAGCCTTTCTCAGCACATCATGTACAATTAGTAAGTGCAATTTGCATCGTCGCTTCTGTCAGATTTAACCAACACAATTTAATTCACAATTACAAGCAGATTGAGATTTGAATAATTTCTGAAAAATAGGACGTAATTTGGAATACACTGAAATGTTTGTATCTAGCGTTGTAAATGCCCAAGGTGCCCGGGAATATTCCCGGGAATATTCCCAGGAATATTCCCGGGCACTTTGTTTTAGTGCCCAAGCGGGCACTTTCAAATCAAAATTTTGTGAGAAGACGACGGTTGTCATTCTAACTCGTCCCGCAACTCGAAATTGCGTAAAAGT